>DWNE01001818.1:0-20654 GCA_018249875.1 Cecropterus toxeus | reverse complement strand
CGATACATATTTTTTATAATAATAATATAATAATAATCTTTATTTCAATCATCTTGGGATCATATACGGGTACAACATAATTATAGCATATTAAATTAAATTAAATTAAAACTAATCAAATGACAAAATCAATAAAAAAAATCGTAATTAAACGTCAATTAAAATTAAGTCCTAATTAAATATAATATAATATTTTTGTACATTAACCACGATATTTCAACAACAAGTCAGTTGCAAAGTAACGTTTGTCCATTTACTCTATCACTGAGAATTTCTAGATTATGCTTATGTAATACAGAGTCAGGGTAAATACTTTAAAATGTTGATTTCTTTTATGAAATATATGTTACAAACAACCATGTTATTAATTTGACTGTACGTCACTACCACACATGGATATTTATTACAAAAAATATCTCTGAGTACTCATTCTACACCTATTTCTAGCGTGACGATGACGTCGACTTCACGACAACGACGTTCAGTTCTTCTTTCCCGTTGATGTGGATATCGGTAAACATGCGACGACCATACTAATCCTCTGGATTTATAATGCACCTGTGATTAGCTTCATATAGAAGCATTTTTCTAAACTTAACAGATAGTTGGATTCATTTCTATGGGCAGCAATGACCAATTACCATTTTGACTGCAATCTCATTTTGCTGCGTCAAATAAAAAAAAGAAATGACAGAAATGTATATTGTATCACCAAACTGCTGCAAGACTGCCTTGAAATGCTGAAAGGCTAAAAGTAAGCTGTCTCATAAATTCAAGAGGATGCAGACGAGCTATCGCTTTTGCTGGTGCTCGCTCCAGCGCACAGTATGATTAGTTCTATCTTTTAATAACCAACAAATCTACATAGCTAAGCCATTCGTTATATTCGCTTCATCGACCATTATCCATCTATGTATATAACAAACCGGTGGGAATGTTACGACATGTGTAACTTTTGCCTTTTTTATTTTAAAGTTACTTACAGTTTAAATAAACGAAAAATATAAAATTTAAAATGAATTCTACAATTATATATAATTTATAGAAAAAATGTATTAACAAACTATCAAAAGTGTACGTATGACCCATGGTTCGCAAAACTCTGGCATCATTACCTAGGTGTGCGGTCGGACTTAATCTTTGCGCAAAGTACCCGAGCTTTTTGGTCCCCGGAAGCTAGAATAAGTCACGAAGACATATCAGACAAGATTTTTTTATGTGAGATGACCATGGACCATGGTCTTACGTGACTTTATGTTGTAGTCATTTCCATGTAACTTTTAATTAAAAATAACATACGAAAATTTTACTTAATAAAAATCCTACATAGTAAAAAAACCATTTCGTTATATTTTTGAAAATAAAACGCAATCTGTCTAATATCAACATAAAAATAACATGAGTCACGATCCCAATAAAAATAAATAAGCACATAACAGACAAAGCCACGGACAAGAGTCAGTTCAGCATACATAGTGCATTACTAAAATCAATTTATCATTTTTTCTAGCAGGAAATAACCTGCGATCAGAAAAGCAAATAGTACATATGTTTTTGTGTTTAAATGCATTGCCCCTATTTATAATACGAGTAGGTCTGGATCTCTAACTTGTTCTTCCTTCACGACTGAGTCTAAAGAATTCAATATTAATTGCTTTATAACACGTATCGACTATTAAAACGAGGTTTTTCTTAAAATGCAATAAGTGCAATTTATTCCCGATTAGGATAGAGGTTTTTCTAATCAAGAATAATGCTTTCGATTAATTTTTGAATAATATCGATACTAAGTTAAGTTTTTTCAACTTAACGAGAATCAAACATGGGGGGCTGCATGCGATTTACCGATCTTATGTTAACTGTATATGGATTATGGGCCTTCCATAAACGCGATACATCACTATCTACTATGTAGTATAGTATTGAACGTAGTTGCTTTCTGTCTGTCTGTCTTTATGTATGCGTAGATCTTTAAAACTACGTAACGTAACGTAACGGTTTCGAATGTGTTGTCGTAAATAAATACATTGTCTACTGATAAAAAGCCATACACTTTGTATATAAATACATTCTGTTGTATATTTAGTACTATATAGTACCCGTGCGAAGCCGAGGCGGGTCGCTAGTTTTAAATAAAGAGTACTTATAACCATACTTTGACACGCGGTTTTAGTTTAATAATAGTTATATATTAAAATTGTATTTTGGTTAAAAAACAGATGGATCTAAAGTTGTAACTGCGATGTGTTAAGTAATTTGAGCTCTTGTTCAGTATTAGGTATATTATAGGATTTTAGACTAATTCAGCACTTAATAATATACACACGGTTTTTGAATTTCTTTTTGCCGATATTTCGGTCCAGTTACATGTATCGTGGTTGCGGCGAATCTGCGGTGGCGAGGAGAGACCGTTGACAAGCACTAGTGGTAAATTAACTTATGAACCCTATGTCTACCTAATTCTGTAGTTCCATGTCATATAACGCTTATATGAAATTCCTTAACTAGAGTTACCCCTTGGCTCTTCCTTAGCAATTAATTTACATAAAAAACATTGAAATAATAATTCTAGATAACAAATCTAATAGAAAATTCATTACCACAACATTATATAAAGCTTGTGGCCGAAATCCCCCAAAAGGCCACGGCAGCGTGACGGCGAGTGGTCGGGTACCGTTGTCTTAATTATAACGAAGTAAACCGACTGTGAAGAATTTTGTCAATGAGCCCCAATCTTACTGGTGCTTTGGCTTTTGTACGATTATGTATTATCGAGCTATAAGCGATAATCGCTTTTCAGACAACTTTCGTGGTATAATATAGAACAATATGAAAATATTATTATTCTCTCTACAATCGGGTCTAAAGCGCATGCATATTATAGTAAACAAAGAATGAGAGGAGGAGACAAAAGTCAATATTATTTATATGCTACAAATTAGATGACATTCTAATTTACGAAATTGGCACAAAACATCAGTATTATCTTATTACTCTAGCTATGCAGCTATGTTGCCTAGCACTTCGTACACCCAGAGTAGAAAAAAATATGCAATTATTTTAATCCTTTAAAATTTATACCTTCCGCAGTTTAGACTCTACCACGATTATTCGAAAATGAGTCGAGTATAATTTTGCCTGTACCTACATAAGTGTTATTATTAATTAATATTATAAAAGCAAAAATTTGTGAGGATGTACGTGTTTTACTCGTTCACGAAAAATTGCTGGTCGGATTTTGTTTAAATTTGACGCACAGATATTCTATTACCTGTATTATTTTATGACCTGGTTTACCACATGTGATACTCGTTAGGTAAGCCTTACGGAAACGGGTGGAGCCGAAGAAATGATCTAGTATACGATGGTGTAGTATGATCAGCTCTTCGTAGTTGTAGGTAAAACTCCGTAGAGATGAAAAATACATCGCTGACGGTGATGAGACACCTGCAAATGTTTACGAAGATTCAGTTGCAGACTTCACTGATACGATCAGATGCATTATGGAGAGTAATAACATGCTTTGGATGAAATTCGGAGCTATAAGGAAGACTGACTAGTGTTTGACATAATTGCAGTGGTCGATGTAGTTGCTACTTTCATTTACATGTACTCTTTTGTAACTGTATATTGTATGTGGGGAAAGAACTGTCTATAATTTGATCTCTGCGTCATACACGCGTTTTAAATTATTTACGAAAAAATGACAAAATGACAAATGGAGGCTTAGCATACAATAGGTGTCCATACTTACAATCAAATTAAAGCTCATTGAATGCATTCTCCAAACAAGTACTTTATGGAACATAAAATAAATATAATTTCTATAATTTTTACAATTTTAACGAGTCTACTTCTCTAGGTGTTTGAGATCGCATCAAATTAAAACTTCTAAATGAAATGATTTAAGAAATTTGAAATATACGAGTAATTGTAGTCTAAATTTTGAGGTAATATTTGGTCTTATTTACTTAAAATCGACCTATTATACTTTTTAAAAAGTAATTTAAAGTCAAACGTTTTTTTTATATTGTCATGTTATCTGTGGTGCTAACTAGAGAAGGCATTTCAAAAATTATTGAAGATATAACTTCAATAATTAAATTATTTCTGTTAAATGTATTTTAATTTTTATATTTCTTTCTTTCATAAGGCAAAAAAAAAACTGCGGAACGCAGCTACCTTCACCTGAAACAGATAACAATTATTGTTAAACTATACAATTATAAAAGTTTTAAAAATTTATTACTGGCTAAACGACTATGGCTAAGCAGTTTTTGACGTAAAATATTATAATATCGTATTGTTTGAAATAGCCAACCACAAATCTTTAATATTATTTCAGTTTCGAAAATTACCAAAACTACAACTAAAACTTTTTAGTTAAGTTTATCATTCAACATTGTGACTAAGTGAACGGAACCTACCTTCTATAAAAGAACCTTGATTTTATAGCTTTGATTAAACCTACAATTTAATGGTACAAATTAAATTGTACTTGTATCTTTTAATCAAAGCTACCTTAGGTTAATTTAATACAATTTCTTAATTAGTTTAATGTCACTAATAAGGAGTCACTCAATTAGCCCACATTTTACGGCCCATAAAAAGCAGATCAGTGTTATCAGGATATACAAGTACGTAAACTCGTAATTTTATATGGATGAGGAACTCAGACGCAATTCACCTATTTTAGATGGCCACTACAGCCTAGTGACCTGGATTCGTCTGTCTATCTCAGACCAATAGTCTAGGACACGACTACTATTGTACGTATGTCAAATGTTTATGTTGATATTTAAAATGGATGCCATATTTTTTGCCTAAATAGATAAATCACAAATAACCAACTATATTATTTGAGTACTGGTTCATGGAAAAGAAGTGTATGTCGTAAAAAGAGCGTTTTTTTCATAATTGGGAAAGGCTTTGAGTACACATCAACACATATCACTGGAATATCATCAGATTTAATATCAATCAATAATAGCAAGAGAGCGTAAACGACCACCTACAAGCCAGAATATTGTTAGTGGTAATTGGTAATATCCAAGCGACCGCCGGTAGCAGGCGGCCCACGGTAGCAAACAAGCCTTGGCTTGTTCATAGTTCTCTTGATTGTTATCGCCCGGTAATATATTTGATCTATTACTCTAATAATAAATAAAATTTAGTGTCTTGTGGTGTCGAAATCGCCATTTTCCAGGCTTTTGTTTATACTATTAAATATATACCTTGATAATATAAAAATGTTTATCTATAGTAATATAATTAAATCTAATTTAATTTAATTGATTCCAAAACCTGCCAAAAAAAAGTTTTTTGGTTGTTAGGTTTTTTTAGCTAAATCGACATTATTAATTTTAATAAGTTATTGCTCCGTACCCATGGAATACAACAGTGATTACCTGACATGCAACTTATGTTTTCTATAGGATAAAGGTAAGTTGGGGTAACATCAGAGCTGGGGTAAAGCCGTACAGTTTAAATTGTGGACTTAATTGACGACATTTATAAAATTGGCGACTTTATATACCATGCCATGAAAATTAGGTACCTACTTGATACAGCATTTTTTATTAAGATGGCCTAATTCGGCTACAATTGCAGTCAACCGATTTTGCACCAGATCCGATATTACCCCAACGCACTTTAGAAATATTGGACATAATCTAATATTTCGAAAGTATATATATTAAGCGTCTTTAATAACCATATCTAATAATCAAATAAGCTCAGCAAAGAGAAACTGAGTCAATTGAAATCAAATAGAACTAACGTTGGTTTAACAAATCATATTATTCTATTTTAACTATGACACAAACACACTAAACATCTAGACATGTGAAAAAAAACCAAACCTGTACACCGGTTTCGTCACAGCCGCAGTGTCAACCAACCGCGGACCGCGTTATACCAGCTGAACCAGTCAACAATAGATATTTCTTGCATTTTATGTAAATTATTAATAGTTATAGTACCTTACATAGTATGTAATATCGACTAAATGTAAAAATATAAAAAAAACACATCTGTAGATTCCACACCCAAAATTTATTTCAAATAACTGAGGTTGCCTGTAAGTTAAATTAACTCTTCACTTTTTTATCATTAACAGTAAGTAAAAGAAAGTAACAGTACATGGACATCTGCAACTGCATAAGCAACTTCTTACAGAACAGGTTTTCTATCGTCGATCACAGATGCATTGCTACTCCCGAGGACTAGGATGGTCGCCTCAAATATAAGTGAGCCAGAACCACACCCTCCCACCGAAACTATAGTCGTACTACACTGGTAAGATCGATAAAAAAATAGATTTTAACGGAATATAAACAATGGTTTATGAAATGTATGCATTAGATAAACGCAGAGTTGGAAACGGATAAATTATTAATAATAAAAATGTACTCGAAGCCTCAAAAACAATACAGTATTCGGAAATATTTTATAAAATACAAATTTAAATATTTTACCATTTGCTATAACTAAACCGAGTACTGTCATTTGAACAATACATTTATAGGTAGTTAAATTTACTTAATATATTTCTAATACAGTGGACACATAAGCACTAGCACGTTCATTGCAAATGGTATTTTAATATCATTGACGTCACACACATATATACTTCGTAGCACCCAGCGACACTGCGCGTGATTTGTAATCTTTTATTAACTACCTATTACATAGAACTCTACAATTTATGTAGTAAGATTGTAGTTTTTCTATTTATCGCATAACAACGTGAGCTTATCAAACGTTGCTTAGTTATTTTCCTGTTGGGAAATTGATGACAACACCAGCTGCTGACGTTATATACAGGATATCAACAACATAGACAGCAGCAACTATTATTTGTCGTAATAAATAAAAATATTGATTGAAACAATGTACACAATGAATAATTTGTAAATTCCCATATTAGCATTAAAGTTTACCATCCTACGTATGGTGAAAAATATATTATCACATAAAAGCAGATAGGTACATTTAACTTTTCGGCTTATTTGATGTACTCGTACAAGTTCATCTTAATGCTGTAACAAATTTATGGAAAATATTTTTATGTAAAAGTTAACAGTTGAATAAACTTTAAAATATGTCATATGAGAGTAATACACGTTTAAATACGGATTTTGGAATGAATGCTACAAATAAACTAAAAAGATAGTAAATATAAAATTACAGGATACTCCAATTTAAAACGTGTGCCATTAAAATGTAGCGATTTTGATATTTAGCTAAACATCTTATTCATAAATTCGGTATCTGTTCAGAATTTGGATGTTTTTGCTTTTCTGCGCGTCCGCAACATACACACTTGAGTTATATAAAAGGAATTTAATGAAGGTTAATACAAAAGCGTCACCTATGTCTTATACCTTTGTTGTACTCATAGTTGACAAAATGTTCGCACAACAAAAATGTTTTCAAATTATTCAATGTTAGATGACACTCTCCCCGGGTCGCCCACGGCCGATCGCCGCCAGCAGTCTATCGGTGGACAGCGCGTGTCTCCACTCGGAGTCAACCTTCCTTTTTTATCTATTTGTAATGTAAACAGTCATCCCTGCATTTCCTCGTCTCCTTGTGAGAGCAACCGTTGTGTGGGTTTCACTTGTTGTCTAATACAACCATGTTAAGTTGAAATGCTCATAGTTTTGTAGTGTGTGAATCGGAACAATATAGCGCATCAAACTACTCAAATAGCTTAGTCATATGAATATTACTTTCGTTAATAACTATTGTTTACTACGTTAAAATTTAACTGATCACTATATTAAACTCAACCACAATGTTTATTTAACGAATTTCATAATAAACTATTCCTCTATATTATTGATCTCTTGATCACTCATATTGAATTGTCAAATATTGCATATTATAATAAAGCAGACTTGAGTTTATAAGAAAAGAATCCAGTTCTACTCCAGGTATTTAACAGAAGTCCAATCTCCCTTTTGAGTTCTTGAACATATTTCCTATTTTATTACGACCTCTTCGTAATAAAGTCCAAACACAAACAAGTATTATTTTGAGCAATATGACCTCGGATTGCGTTTAGCGACCTACGCGGCTACTATGTAATTCCTACTTTATGTGCAATAGTTTATTTATAAATATATCAACGAATAGTTCAAATAGTCATTTTCAATAGCTGGTTTCTATGATCTTGTTGATACGGTCATTTCCCTTAAAATATTCACAAGAAAACGTATCATCAATTTAAAAAAAATGTGCAAACAACCTCTGAAAACCTACTTTACAGTATTTTTCTTAAATCAATAAAAAATAAATAATTTTCTTGACATACCAACTGCTTGATAGGACGTCGAAAGCTAATATCAGATAACACGTCTAACTTCAACTATACACCCTCCAAATTAAAAAGCATGAGATTGCATTAGATTCCAATCATGTTACTGTAACTGCTACGATTAGCGTAATATAATATAGTAAAATATATTTCAGAAATCTGCATCAAAATAATTATGTAATTAACAATTAGTGTCTTATAATGTGCCGTTCGCAAATGACACACAACTCTATTAGGCCAACATTACTTTGAACCCTACGTGAATGTCAATACCGTCCGTGTTGTTTGAATATTGTATTGTAAGTATGTTTGCACTCACCGGTTCAGGCTTTCTTTCCTCAGTGCCAAAACCACCGTACCCTTGGCGGTATAACGGGTTCCTTTCCGCTACGTCTAGCTGAGTGCAGACGCCATGACAAAAGGTAGCCTTATCGTTAATTAGTATTATTACGCATATAAATTTTAAAGCCGAAATGTTCGGTAGCCGCTAATAGCTACTTAACATTATAAAGTGAAGTTAAACATAAACATAAGCATTAGTTGGTTAGTTAGTGCATGAATTCTGAAACTTTCTTATAATCACGATTGTGATTAAATCGATTTATCGAAAAAATGTTTAAAGAAACAATATCGGTGTACAAATAGGATACTGTACAAATAGTACAGTATCACGTTTCCAATGTCTACGTTTCATTACAATACAATTTTATAAACGTTTATAGTTTATTTGTTTTAAAAATTAAGTTTTTTTTTCTTTATTTACTATGAAACTTTTCTAACTGCTTCTTGCCTGTAATAAGATATTCTCTGAAGCTGATCATATTATTTCTTGTACTATAACTAAACTCAATTTAAACTGCGTCGGTATAAACGCACCCTGCATCGTAGTGAGAAGACGTCGCGACCATCTCAAAAATTCAATGCCACAAAAAATTGCATCCATGGCCGTCGCTTTACGTTATCAGATCTCTACTCATTAATTTGGCAATACGCATACTGATGGGTAAATCGTAAAATTTTATGTCGCCGAAGCACCGAAGATTTCTAAATGAATGAATTATTTACTACCTGATTAATGATCGTCATGACGGTTACACGATGTAGATATATTTAATTGATTACGTCCCATCTACTTGTTTTTTGGCGAATGCGCGTTTTTATGGCTTACGCAGCGGGTATACTGCCCATTAAATATGACCATGTCACGCTTGTCACGGCTTGAATCGGGCAAATATCTTCGCGCGCGCACGGCCCAGTATCGTTCAGTGATAAATCTAACACATTCGTTTCTTCAACAATGACAAAGTTTTTGGACATCGTGTCCTCATTTGACTCGTTTTGCTTAAATCACAAAACTGATGTCAGTAAATAACCAAGTTATATCTTGTCAAAAAACTCTAAATTCATCGGTAGAAATATGGAAACATTTGTGTAATAAAGATTTATTTGAATTTTGAGGTTTAAATAAACGTGATAGGATCAGGTGGTAACATGTTAATGTAAATAACCGGGACCACGTTAATTTGTAACAAATAAATAATGCCATCACGATATAAACTATATATATACACAATATAAATTAAGACATTATTAACGACAACAAAACACATTATTATAACCGTACTCCTACAGATTTTTTGCTCAGTCAAAGAAAAAAGTTTTATTGCCTAAATATTAACAACATTTACGATAAGATAACAAGCTAAATTTGAATATCTTAATCATTTCCATAATTACATACACAGCGCATATTCGCAAAGCTTTCTACATCCCAAATTAATGCAAAATTTCAAAACGAGATAGTTTAAACTGCCAAATATGTTCAGTCTTAATTTCACCAATTATAACCATATCGTGACATTGGGGGCTTTAAATCTCGTACGATGTAAATAACTTATTTAATGATAGAATTTGGAATTAAATTAGTTTCCAAAACATCTAAAACATTAAAAGTTAATGTTTTACTAATATGAAAAAATTTAGCGCATCCTCATAAGATGCGCAGTCGATAATTAAAACAGTATTTTACGTCGAATGTGCATATTTTTCCCGTTTCGACCAATGTCATAGATATCTCGCTATTCAGGTTTTTGTATAATTTACTGCGGAAGATAGAAAACTATTTAATAGAATTCAATAGGTTAATCATAATTCTTCAACACACTAATAGTTTAATAGCGAACAGTTAATATAAAAATTATGTGCACATTTTATATACCAATATACTGTTTTAAAAAAAAACTGTATGTGAAAGTGGTGGTAAATGTTGTTATATATTTGCAAATTATATCAATTTGAATTTTACAGTTTTTAAGTATGCAAACGTTTTATGTATGTGTCATATGTGCCTTTTTTGGTTTGACTCCAGAAGCAGCAACGCCAGACATATTTCTGTCAAATAATAGCAGTTTTAATTTTTGCGCTCTGCTTCTAGGAGTGTCTTTTCAACTTAGATCACAGAACAACACATTTGTGATCGACCTCAGGAAGTAATTTTAATCTTAACTGGCTCAGTTATATATGAGGCGATTATCTTAGTCTTCAAGAGTAGCAACGCATCTGTGATATGATATGAAATTACTTACAGATTAGTGGCAGCAACCACTTACCATCAGGTGGACTGCATGCTCGTTTGCTACTTGAATCTGATAAAGAAGCCGTTGTTAATCACTCGTGTCAATGGACGGCAATGACCCTGTACCTTTAGGTGGACAGCATCCTCCTTATATACTTCTACATATAATATTAAAAGAAAAATCTATTGTCTTCAAAGTAAGTCGGTAAAATTAAGGATTATAAGAATACAACCGTAACGTAAATCACTTCAGTACACATTACGCACAGTATGTATTGTTGATACATTAATTATGGACATCCTAATATTGTGTTGAAGCAAACACTACAACTGCAATTGTACACCTCTAATATGAATCCGATGTAGTAACGCAGTAACATAGTAGTTATTTTTTATTGTGGGGTAACATTTTCAATTTAATGGACCTTTTTAGCACGGTGTGTATTATTGATTCATTTGTAATGTGCAGTGTAATACAAATACTGTTTTCAGAAACGACCATCTAAGATCGAGCAGCCTTCCCTTGTTTCACTGTGTAACCGGTCACTATGTGCCCGGTGACCATACTGATTACATATGAAGACTGTTTTAGGTTCGATCCCCGGTGATACAGGTATGTGAAATTATGATTATAGTGTTAGATGAATTTTGTTTGATTAACTGTCAGAAAATTCGGAAGTACTACTTTCCACTGTTATTTTTTAATGCGCTTTAATTTCTGTGCGTACATGATTTATACGATACAGGGGATTCGGATTATTAATGTAGAAATAATCATCATCAACCACATTTTTTATAAGTCTGCTGTACTACGTTAGTTATCTATAGGTGTATCTATACTACCTATCAAAGATACAAAAAGTGTCATATCGGAGTTCAATGCACTTTAGTTATACGGTTTGTATTGTTGATACATTACGGATGTGTATGCAAATATTGTGCACGGGAGCGGCCGCCAAGGTCGGGGCAAACACGCCAAGTGCCATTCCATTGAGCTACTGTAGTGTACTCGAATATGTTATTATTGATATACCTGTTTGTTTTGACGGACAGACGACACATTTTTTTGTTTTGGGATGACTTCTCGTATTTACATTTAAACAGTTGCGCGTAACTTTCACACATTTATTTTCATCTATCTTTCAAAAATCCATTTTTTACATGAAATCTACGTTATATTCATTAGAAGACATAAAAATTAAGATAAATTTGTAGGTGTTATACATACATATCTTTCGAGAGGCAAAACTTTTTGTAGTTATCCCTAAAAAGATTTTTTTAATGATTTACCCAATACTTTTTGAGGATTTACCAAAAAAAAGTTTTTTTTAATATAAAGTAAAGTAAGAATTTCATACTTTTACTTCCAAAAGTTTTCTATTCTTCCGTTAAAGCTCTATCAGCATCATTTCAGTAGTTTTATATCACGAACAGAAGATGAACAAACAACAAAAACCTCATAAATACATGCATGTATTAAGAAAATATTTACTTGAAAATAACAGACAGTCGTTTAGTTTCATTATTCCTATAGACATTGCATCACCTCTTTGTGTAATTAGCAGATACTCTATCTCTATTTTTGTCGTGGTTGGTATGTGGGAGCCATTTGGCTCAGTAGCTGAGTGTTCGGCAGCGAAGCGAGGGAAGTGTTCGAGTGTTTGCCTGATGAAAGACCCTTGACTTGTGTTTGATTTTGAGCAAGCATTTTCTAAAATAACCCTTACGTTATATAGCTACAACATTACTTTGTAAAAGTTTATAAATGTTTTTTTTGTGATGTGTGATGGTAAACTTTTAGGTGCGTTATTGAGCTTGTAAGCTTAGAAGTAATCGTTTGTAAATCTTTTGGGTATTTTTTTTTTATGTGAACATCCTTCATAGGCCTTGATGAAAACAAATCGTTAGTTATAGATAATTTGGCATTTACTTATTACCATACTTTTTATAAATAATAAACATTGTATAGGGTCTATCATGTTGATTGGATCATCAGTGTTATATTCATAACTTTTACATTCGTAAAAGCCTGCGCCAATTTCCAATGAATACTTGTGACTCTTTTTAACAAATTTAAATTTAAACGACAAAAATTAAGCCAAACTGTTAAGACTATGATCAAAAGTTTTTTCTCAAAAAGTCGTATACTCATAAAATTTAAATTCAGGTCTGTTTTCGTTATATCCAAAACTCTATTGATACTGATCACTAAAAATCTAATTTAAATTCAGCAAATTTGGGCTTAATTACTATTTGGAGCAATGACACGAACATAGGATCGCTAATATTCATAATGGTTTAACATTTTAAGAAGAAATTCTATTATACGAGCCACAGAACATCCTCACATGTCATGGAACAGGTGTTCAAGGTGGTAGAACACCACGTGGTTCGACTTCGAAGGCACCCTCGCCACACATTTTCTTTTTATTAATATGAAGTTGCAAATGAGCAAGCAGCCCACCTGATGGTAAGTGGTTACTTCCGCCCATAGACATTTGTAAGCAACTTCACATAGAACAGAGGTTCTATATGAAGTCGACCACATATCCGTTACTGCTCCCGGGGACTAAGATGGTCGCCTCATATAAAAGTGAGCCGGCAACCACACTCTTCCAAACGAAACGCAAGAACTGCTTCACGATAGAAATAGGTGTGGCGATTGTAATTTCCCGGTCGATCTACATTGGTTCTACCATCTGGCAAATTATTATTTCTACTTTATCGTATCATAGCGTTTAACGAGCATGCCGTCTATCTAACGAGTTGTCGCTGCCATAGACATCTGAAAGCAACTTCATATAAAAAAGGTGTTCTATCGAAAATGACAGACGCGTTGCCACTTGTGAGGGCTAAGATGATCACCTCATACGCAACCGGCGGTCGCTACATATACGATTCAACAAATAGTATATAAATACCTATCGAATATTTAAATAGCGACTTAACATGACATGCGTTTTCCTGTAACTCATCACGTAAATCGACTATAAAATTTAATTTCGTTTCCAAATTCACATTTCCTGATTTAAAACTATTCAAAGGTCACGTGCCACGTCTTGTAATGTCAAGTGGCTTAAAATATGTGCGCTAAGTATAGAGACTTAGTTACAAATGACGAGTATAGAAGTAAATTAACAAACCAAACGTGCGGACGAATAATACTATACACTAAATTTAAAATAAGTTAGCAGTGTACGCATTGTAATAAACATCACTATTTTATTCGGCGTTTATTATAAATTCCATATGGAGCAATTGAATATGTTAAGACAAAAAAAAAAACAAAAGTCGATGAAACTTATTGGGTATTTGATACTTGTAATTTACTATAGCAGTGAATGACAAGATCGTATGGAACTCTGTACACCTGTGAGTTATGAAAAATAGAGTCACAACCCTTTGTGTGAAGTATACTAATCCGCACTATAGACTACGCTATATATTGTGGCCTGAACCCCTCTCACAGCGTGAAGAAGCCTTTACGAAGAAGTCATAATTTAGACTGTAATGAAATAACATAGTTTAGATTGGATCTGTGGATGTACAAATGAATATATTGACTAGTGTTTTTTGAATTACGTAATCGTATTCTACAAGGAGCTACGTCAAATGTTTATCAGTAAACACTGCCACAGTTGCAAACGGAAGGTTAGTTTGAACAAAATACATTCGTGTAGTATTTCGTTTGCGGCTAATCCCGCGGGCGCGGGAGCGTCGCACAAAATATAAATATTCCGTTATCGCGGCGTACGTCGCGCGCTTATTACTCGCCTTTTATCCGATTTCATGAGTTAATCTCGACACTGCGCGAGTGTTATGTGGATACGATTAAAATTTACGTGCTAATTGTTATTTTTTGTGTACTATTACTAATTTATTTTTATGGCTAACGACTAAATACAGGGAACCTATTTGACACCTCACTAATTCTTCTGTGTGCTTAAAATTTTATAAAATTTGCAAATGTTGTTATTTTTTACTATATCAAAATTAATTTAATTTTACGATAAACGATTACACGCAAGACAACTTTTCTATAGTATAAAAAAGTGAAACTTTCATAGTTAATATTTGCATAATTATTCTAAAATTTTCCTTATAACAAGCTACTATTTTTGTAATTGGATGCAACTAAGATTTTTTTTAACACACTCAAGACTAAACATTAAGTTAAACTGACTTTACATTGCAGGACGTAGGGGAAAACTATATTTCTTATACACTTCTATTAGTATGACTTATCATTACACTACAACATAACACACTAATACACGTAGTCACATCCATATTACCCTAGCTAAGAGATGATTGAAAGTAAGAAGCGATCAGATTAAACCCGCGGCCGAAGCTTAACAAAACGACAAAAAGCGTCGACGACACTCCTGTCGTGACCTTGTTCTTTGTCCGACTACACGACGACAAGATTTCTCTTCAGCATCACTTAGATGATACTAGCTTCGCTCATGCCTACACTTGTATGCCTATTTGCATTGCATGAGCATTTCACTTATATTTCGGTAAATAACTAATCTAATTATTAAATTAATACATCTATGTAATTACATTATTTTATAACTAAATGATATATGAAAAAAAACAATTAATTTAAAATCTTATTCAAAAAACAAAAAAAACAAGTACAAAAATAATGAAATAAATGTAGAAATCATATATTATAAGATGCTGCAATAACTAATGCAATATTTGGAGTTTTTCCAGTAATCATCGTATTTCCACGATTCCAAAACCTGTAATTTATATTATATGATTTCTATTTATATATTTAATTATTATTGAAATACGTAGTATGTATACGTATATACAATTGATAATTCCTGTACGCCCTATTTACTTTATAGCATTTAGTATTTATAAATAAAAATTAAAGCTCTAAGCTTAAGCTTTAAGCTTCGCGTTGACTGTCAGGTTATCAGTGGTACAGTTGTATTAAGTTTATTAAGTAGAATATTGTCATAACATGCTATTTATACACATGTCCATACGCTGTAATACCCACTTAGTACCAGTTCAACCACATGATGGCAACTGTATTTGCTTAAATTATGCATCTCGACATTAATGTTTAAGAACAATATATTTTATTAAACGGTCAAATCTTTCGTATTCGAGTATTGAAACGCCATAGCCACGAGTACCACGACAATTTTTTTATTTGTAAAATTGAAGTTGCAAACGAGCATGCCATCCACTTGATGGTATGTGGCTACCGATGGACCAGATGTCCAAAGCAACTTTATACAGAACAGCCGTTCTATCAAAACTCATTCACAGGTGCGTTGCTACTCCCGAGGACTAAGATGGTCGCCTCATATGAAAGTCAGCCGACAATCACACCCTTCCACCGAAACACAGGAACGGCTTACTGCTAGAAATAGGTATGGGGTTGGTACCTTCCCGGTCGAACTATATTGGTCCTACTTTAAAATAGCAGGGCTAATCGTCACTGTATCAAAGTTTGTACAATGTGGTAAGGAATACATGCTTATCCAGCATTCTACCTTAGTCCTCAGGGGTAGCAACGCATCTTTGGGAGACCTCAATCGTAGCTACGTAGAATAAGAGCATATACCCATATGCTCTAATTCTATCTGAAACTAATTACCTACTGATGTTCATTGGCGATAGTAGCCATTTGCCATCAGGTCCATCTGTTAAGTAACTGGTAAGTAATAAGCGATGCAGTCCACTGGATACTCGCTTGTTACTTCTGTACTATAAAAAATCTTAATCACCGGTGTTTTAAAGCGCAGAGTTACAAATTTTTATATGTTCTAACAAACTTTGTTTCGCCGAACTCAAGCACCTTTTCTGGTGCTGTTTAATCAGCGCTCCGATAATTCATTCAGTATCGGAACCGAGCAGCGCTTTGCGGCTCGCATGTGCCCGCTACAGGCGACGCCGCTTGCACCAAACAACGATGTGCTTTGAGCTGCCGTGTACGACATAGATCAAACAACTGATATTTATACTTGCTAGGTAAGGTAGATGGTAGAAGGTAGCCGAGGTACTTGGGAGCGTCTTGTGTTTATGCCAACCGAGGACTGATTTTTTGATGTGAGTTCATCACATTACAAGTTATATATGTTTAAATGAACATAGTAAGAAAATAAACGTTCCTGAGGGTTTTCTTAACAAATTTAAGAACGTTTAAAGATATTTGAACCTAGACAGCCGTAATTAACCCATACGATAGATTATAAGTGCTCTTAAATCTGAGAGGAAACTTGATGTCTAAAAATGAAATCCAACGCACTCCATCTCGTGGTAGTCCTCGCAAGTGAATACTGCCACCTCTGGATATTGTAGTTAACTCCATATAATAATTTTCATTTCAATTTCATAAGTCTGCTGATACTAATAATAATGATGTTTATAATATTTCAATTATCTATTTGTCACGAAGTATCGATGATTATTCGACGTGTCTCCACTGCAGCTACACATTCTATCGGTAGAGTTGACATCACAACGAGAAACAAAGAATGTTTAATTAGCCGTATGTCTACATCGCTGTTGACTCTAGCGCCTACCGGCCCCGCACTTCTCGGAACACTTGCCGGTTCCCCGCTTATTAGTTTTGACTTCACTTGTTACATTCCTATTATTTAATGTCACAATTCTGAGCAGAAGCATGTTCCAATATACAAAATCAACAATTTTACGATCTTGATCATGCCGGTCGCACATAAACGGTTATTCTAGTAGCTGTAACCTATGTTCATGTGTCTTAATAACGTTATTTTAATAAAAATAAGAATATCAGAAATTTAACACGTTCAACGCCATATTTGACAATGACATGTCTTGACGCGTGTCTTTCCCCACGGACCACACGAATTTTCCAAAAATGTCACAAACGCTTTTGTTTCATTTGTTTAAAATTACCTTACCTACCTGTATACAAATGAACATTTTGGTCATTATTTTTTTGATGTTTGTCAACATATTTACTTTCGCTATATCTGCTATATACAAATATACAATTTTTCAAGCAAAGTTCGTCAATAAACATATTATATGTTTAGATCCTTTGAATTTTGAAGTCGTTGTCAAGTATGATCGACTGATACCTAAACGAATTCTATCCAGTTTATATATGAGTATAATAATTCCGATCAGCAAGCACTTGAGATTTAACATAATTTAGACTAAAATAAAATATGTTCAAGTAGTACGAGTAAAAATATTTTGAATAATAATATTTTATTTATTATCCTTAATTCACTCCCTTACTAAAACGTAAAAGGTATGAGATTATGAATTTACAAACTTAAATATAACTTTAAATGTTCATGATTAAACTCATAAAATTACATTACAAAATCTTTAAGAAATTAAATAGCTAATGAGACGATGAAATTCAAATAGCCGTGATAAATACCAATAATTACCGATGTGTCTTTCATGATTTACTCGCTCAACATCATTACCATAATTACGACTGGTTCGCAATGGGACCTACAGGTGTCCTCGCGTCTTCTCACGAGGTTCATTACCATTTTCCCATATTAAAGGGACATCGGTATGTCGAGATAAGCCATCAGAAAACTTAAATACTCAGTGTAGAAGACTTGCCCATCTCGACGGCAACATATTCTGCAAAATATTAAAGCCAGTTTTTATAATTGCTAGAAAGAGTTTTACGCGCATTCCTGCAATTTGCTTAAATAAGCAGAAAGGAATCGTAATTAGCGAAGCGCCACTGCATTGTGTTGGCGCACTTTGAGGAATCATTTCATACGGATTATTTATCTTGTAACCTGAGTGGACTTCAAGTGTTTTTCCCACGTGACAGAACATTACTCTCGACTTTGACAGTGGTACAGACAGTACAAGCAGATAAATAACATGAACCTTCCAAAGTCGGTGTCCGAACCAACGTCGTATTTACGACTTCCTCGCCCGCGACAAAACATCCGTAATTGAGCGATCAACTCGAGCCCATAACTTGCACAAAACTATCAGATTACAACCCTGCGTTCGTTCACACCGCCATGCGTCTTGCTCCTTGGAAATTTTGCTTTTTTGAACGGTACCATCACACTCTCTTTCTTACGTATCACGACGATCTCGATTGAGAAAGAGGGTGCGATACTGACCACAAATTTTGTATATATAGAATCGTCAGACAGGTGGAAATAGTGACCACCGGTCATTGGGGCTATCGAATTACGATAGTGTTGTAAGCCGATGTGAAATTTATTGAACGGGCCCGCGGTTGTAGCAAGTAACGCGGTAAAACATTCGAGGTAGTGACCGTTGTAGGTATTCGAATGGTTATTGTCGATCGTGTGAATCGAATTAATTTGAATTGTAATCGATCGCTGATGAATTAAATAGGGGACGCGGAGGTCACTGCGAAGGGCAGTCTAGTCGGTCACCCATTGTGTTCAACGTCTTCCTGTCCGGACTTTAGCCGGGTCACGTGAAATAAGGAAATAACAATAATTACTAGCGTCCACCGCTGATGCGTATCATGTGTCAAAGCGTTGTTTACTTAACGTTACGTTTGCGTCAATACATAAAAATATATAATTTTATTGCTCGTTTCCACCTACGTAATAAAATAATTTTATTTACAGGCAACCTCACCAAAGTAGACAAATACAAATAAAATTTTGTATGTTTAAACCATACTATTTTACTTAACTTACCTACTTTTTAGTTGTTTTAAATTCAGCAGTATTTCAATAGTATTTTCATAATTCATGTTATTATTTAAACTACGCTTGCAATAGGTATTAGACCCAAACAAGCATAATAACAACAAGTTTAAATAATCTTAAAAAACTTACATACAGGCTGGCTATTTTAGGAAAACGAAACTAAATCATAAAATATTCGTCTATATTTGTCCACTGACATTAAAAACTTGGAATTCTAAGCAAATCCTTATAGATTTAAACTTATAGAAACAATCTTACATATAATCTGGGCTAATTCGGCACCGACGGTCGTAAATCGTGGCGGCCGGCGGTCGCAGCGTGATGCCGGCATAACGCTCACAATCCCATTCCCAAATGTAATTGATAGCATACGTATTTATATTTAGGAACGATGATTGTGTTACGCAATTATCGGCTCTATTACTCAAGAGCTGATTATGAAATATTGTTCATAATGAATTAATTGTTTGTTTGAGATCTTCATTAATGTTTACTTAATGTTATGTTCCGTTTCATTTAGGGTACTTTTTTATTAAAAGTAAACTCAGGACGAATCCTTTATAGTCCCAACACTCTTAAAATATTTTAAAGCTGGTGTGTTCTGAGCTAAACAGTGTGATAAGATTGATAAGATTGAGTGAATCTGTGACCAATCTTGAGCAAGCAATACTAGTTACTTATCATCATATATATTTCCAGGTGTGCGCAGATTGAAAAAAAGAGTACCCCGGATCGACTCTGAAATATGAATCATGAGAATGTGTCAATGGACACATATCTCGCGCGCCAATAATAAAATAATCATAAATATTGCAGAATGACCCCTGGGTAGATTGTATTTTTTTATATAAATAAGAAGTAGCAAACGAGCAAGCAGCCCACCTGATGGTAAGTGGTTACTGCCGCCCATAGATATTTGTAATCAACTTCATATAGAAATGGGGTTCTACATGAAGTTTATCACACATGCGTTGCTACTCCCGAGGACTGAAATGGTCGCCTCATATAAAAGTGAGCCGGCGACCACACCCTTCCACCGAAACGCAAGAACTGCTTCACGCTAGAAATA
>DWNE01001817.1:0-20656 GCA_018249875.1 Cecropterus toxeus | reverse complement strand
CAAGATTTATAAATTAGTTCGCCAAAGAAGTTTCACTTCTGACATGTGTACTTTGTACGCACGCATGTTTTTTTTTTTTAACTCAGTGCTTATTTCGACATCTAAATATTATTTATTGATTTATTTTACACATATTTGTCGTACATTTTGGAAAAGCAAACGGAAAATATCCATTTTATGTTAAGAATGTTCTATTTAGTAGCTTTGTACAACTGTACAGTACCCATATTGTCGTGATAGTAAAAAGTCGACCCTTTATATACCTATACCTCTTTTTCGCCTATTTGTAGGCGCCATTAAAAAAAAATATAGCCTATCTCACTCTGCAAACTGAGACGATTCTACTATGTCATGACGTCACAATCCGTCAAGCCGTTTGGGCTGTAGCACGTACCAAAGAAACATACATACAAACAAACATACATGCGCTCGAACAACCTTACCCTCTTTCTGACGCAGTCGGGTAATAATGGAAATTTTAGTACTTAATAAACACTTCATGAATCATTTAAAAGATTTTTTACAACATCCTATTGTATGTTACTATGCTTCTTATAGTATTAAACATCGTAATCTTGACCTTCGACGCGCTTCGAGAATATTCACGAAACATAATGTAAATAAAGAGTTATTAACATACAAGGTTAATACATGCAGCTACATTAATTACAGACATCCGACCTCTGTGTCAGTGCCAGCATAATGTTTTATAATCATGGCATAGAATGTATGTATTTTTGAGATAGGTTAGCTTAGGTTTTGTTACTAGAAGGAGGGCAATGTATTTCGAGTGTATGTATGAATGTTTGTATGTATGTACATTTCTTTGACACGCGCTACAGCCCAAACGGCTTGACAGATTGTGACTTATGACATATCATTGGAATCGCTTAGTTTGGAGAGTGTCATAGGCTATATAATTAAAAAAATGGCGCCTGCAAATGTGAAAAGGGGGATATCATTAAAATAGTCTTAGTCTGAAGAGTAACATAGGATATACAGTTTTTAAAAATGGCGTCGGCAAAAGGGGTAAGTGACATTTTTTTTTATTATCACAACAATATGGGTATCAAATAAAAGCTATTAAATAGTCCAATATACATATATTATAATAATTTTACTTGACTATTTTGATAAAAACTCATATAAGCATTAAATTCAATATAACATCATGAACAAAAATTTCGTTTTAAGCACTCAGGTTTTATGTTTTAATGTTTAAACGATGTAACTACTTAATTTATTTATGAATTATTTGTTTACCACTGGCTTAAGATTTATGTCTGTATTCTGTAACATTTGAACGGTACCAATTCACATTTGGCCAGCATAAAATTGTCCCCTTTCGTCTTTTATCATTGATATTGAATTTGCGTTATCTGTAAGTCTGTTCATTGTACACTGATATAAATTACAAAATAAAATATTAATCTGTACAGTTTTATCAGATACCTACGCCGGAGCTAGTTGGTACAAATGTATTGATGTGTTATTATAAATATAAAAATTAGATAAGAGATATTATATAATAAAAAGAAATTGCCGTTACGGGATGCCTGGCAGAGGTGAAACATCGTAATATGCATAAAAGACAAGATTGCGACGGAAACTAAGTACATAGAATAATGGAAAAATACATAATATGATGAATTTTGTAAAGAAATTGAGGACTGTTTATTTAATAAGTATTTATTTATAATGAATACAAAAGTTCAACTATGGAATATGTACAGTCTATATGTATTAGTGTGTGAGGTGTGATGGTTTACCTACGCCTATAGATGTCTCACATCAAATCATAATTTAAATAAATACTCTAGTGTTCAGTCCATATTATTTTTAAAAGCACTCCATTGTTCTTCCTTATCGCTGTTGGTCTATTTTACTCGTGTCTTTTGTAGTTTCGTCCACAGTATGGGATGTTTCCTGAATTATTTCAGACTGGCTTCATACAGAATTAACGGTATTAGTCATTAGCCAATTAAAGCCTTATCCCTAGGTATTTGTCAAGGTTCGTCTGAAAAAGGTAAATTTGGCAATTTTAGTGGATAGTTTATACCTTCAAATTAATCCTGAACTACGTTTACAGATACGTATTTATTTTTCAAACAACGAACATTAACATATGTATCGGTACATGTTAATAAATATTGTTTTCATACAATATTTAATATTCTTATCATATAATAAAGAGAAAGTTAATTTTATTTCATAGCAAGCTTGAGCTTTACGTATCACGATGCTGGTAAACAAACCACTGCAATCACCCACTGCAATCGGAGAAAGTTGTTTTGTATTTGCATTGAAAGCGAAGATAATGGAGTAGTTATTTAGAAAACTGTTGCTAGTTCCTTGTAAGTTTCAGTGTCCAACTAAAGTTGGGTACATTGTTCCTTTAAATTAATTGTCGAATTGTTCCTTTTAAAGGACACCAGCAAAGCTAATACTCATACAATTAATTTAGAAAAGGGTTAAAATTATATCTAAGTTTCACCACAATATCACAATGAAATTATATCTAAGTTGTACTGGTTCACGCTACTTTTTGTAAACTAGGACATACTATAACGATATTTATGTATTTATTCTATAAATCACTGTAGTATACAAGCACGCACTTCAGCTGATTAAAAGTGGTTACTATCGCACTTGAATGTTTGTAATGAGCGAAGAACTAAAAACCTACGCCTCGTATACAAAACATAACTCTGTTATTCTGTTGTTTGACAGAAATTTATGATGGTGATGAGAATGGCAAAAACAATAAGAAACTTGAAATCTATTATTTATGTAGATGTAGATTCATTATCTATATAAATAGAAACATACATAAATACAAATAATAATATATATATCATATGCAAGTAATAAATGAAGATACCGTTATCGACACTAAGTGTTCTACATGGTGAGAATTAATAACAACCTGCAAAAGCCCTTATGTAAAGAAAAAATCATACACTTTTGAATAATGTTATAATCAAATATGCTAACCAAAATAAGAATGTTTAGAGATGTACACAGGAAAGGGAGCCAGAATGAAACATCATTAGTAGTATATTTGTATACCAACTTCACATGTTACGTAACATCGTAGATATACACTCGTTTAAGTTCAAATCACGTCTCTACCACGCAGTTTAAGTTCACGTGTTCTATTTAAGATGTTATCTGCAAGTAAAGTAGAACATTATCATAACGGCCAATAAATTGTTTTTGAGCTGTCCAAGAAAACAGTTCTCGTCTACCTTGAGTATTAAGTGCATGTTAACATGGCGTTCACTAAGATTCTAATCTTTGTACTAAATCTCGCTCTTTTTTTTAAAGATATTTTCAAAAGAAACCTCTTTGTGTAGACGCAATCAGAGACCATAGCCATAAAGTGGATAACGACCAAAGAACAGGAGATAATGAACATTATTTTATCAAGTACCACGTAAAATACTAAATGAAGGAAAGATAGACTTTATTTCTTTGCCTACTTTTTAATACTTACATCGAGTGCTACCTAATGATACTGGCTCAAAAAGCAGGGAAGGATCTCTCATCGACGTCCCAACCAATACCTGTCATATGACATTGCATATTATGCAACATACACGAAGAAACGAAGAACAAAATTGACTTAATTTAAATTAACTTAATTCGTGGTTTTACAAATATTTTAATTTTTAAACTTAGTCCCCGGAGGTAGGAATTATTTGTAATTCCGACTCAGTTCCGAGTCCGAATTCTGTTCTGGTTTATCTTCGGCAGGATTTTAATACACGTGTTGGCCTTATGTAGCAGTGACCACTTACCGTCCGGTGGACGGTATGCTCGTTTCCTACTATAATAAAAAATAATGTATAACTTTAATAAGTTAATAATTACGGAAATCCGTGACTTCGTTAGAAGCTTCAGACAATTCCTATTCCGTTGCAATACAAATGCCGGCTTCAGATGGACTTCACGAATAAATAACTGTATTAGTCATTTCCCATTTATATGAGAAAGAAAGAAAATTGAAACCGTTGCAGAAACACTCGAAATCGAGTTTTTTTTTTTCAATTTTCCAGGAAAACTGGGTGAAATTTTTAAATTTTCAGAAAATCATCCCACATCCACCCCTCCTATGAAACTAGCTGCATAAAATGATGTTTCAATCTTGTCAGTCAGTTGCTGACAAATATGTAGATAACATCTTTCCTTTAGAAAGTCGATTAAAAAACACTGTAGGATTTTTTAATATATTGTCTTTAATAATTGTCTTTTTCACTTCTTAAACGCTGTTGAAACTAAGAGTACTAATACCTATACATACCTAATATTAACATGAATCGTTCCAATTTAGCTCTTACCCTTATTCTAGATCAACAATCCAATCTGTCCTTTAAATCCTTATGAATCTTATTTACTTGGAATTAACAGTAAGCGAATTCTATTACCGTACCGTTAAGAGCACACATCGAGATTGCCTTGAGATTTATGTTGATGCATGTATTTAAGGTCGCTGCGATTATTATCATAGCAAATAAGAAGTACAACTCAAAAATTAGTTCATACAAATATAGATTTATTCATATCAGACTATCAAATGATTCAAGCTGAAACTTTTAAACTATTTTTTTGTAGGTCACGATATCGATTGGCTCCAATACCTTACTTATATAATCTTACTAATATTAAAAATGCGAAAGTTTTTGAGGATGGATTTGCGTTTATTACTCGTTTACGCAAAAAAGTCTGTAATTTTAGATTTGAATGAATTTTTGAATACACATAGTTCATGGGCATTCAAACATGGGAAACTTTTTACCGTGCAACATAACCCATGCGGGCGAAACCACGGGACAAAGCTCATATTATTACAAAATTTCGTGAGGATGTTGCTAACTCTTTCACGCAAGAATTACTAAACAGACTTCGATCAAATTTGGCACAAAAGTAGTTTATGTTCTAGATTTACACATATTGGATTTTCATGTTATAAACAAGGAATTAAGCGGACAGAACCTCGAGCATAAGTTAGTTAAACTAGCTCTATCTAACTAGTATATTACACTTAATAATGATATTTGTACTGGCTGTACTAAAAAACTATTTAGAAATAAAAGCTGCAATCGTAAATTAATACGAACACACACAAACGTAATTATACAAATACAGACCTATCACTACCCGTTGAGTTAGGTTAGGTTAGCGAATAAAAAAAGAAATAAACTTGCACAGTAATGATCCATGGTAATTTTTGCGTTACCATACAAAGATTACATAAAGACAAGGAGGTTCCTTCGTTTTGTTTGCAATCTCCTTCGATAAAGTACAAAATAAACTTCCGATAACTCTAAACTGTAGTGGCAGATGACCTTTGACCGGTATTTCCATATACATACCTATTCGCGTACTTGAACAATATGTACCTATGAATTAGATTTAGGTATAATCGTCTACCTCACTGCATAATAAGAAGCTGGTAACCTTCAGAAATATAATTTGAAAAACAGTCGGATATTTTCTGGATTTCTATACTTATATATAAAAACCGGCAAAGTGCGAGTTGGACTCGCGCTCTAAGGGTTCCCTACCACTACTAATAAAAAACGAGAAATAATACGTTTGTTTTATGGGAGCACCCTTAAAAATATTTTATTATGTTTTTAGTATTTGTCGTTATAGAGGCTACAGAAATACATCATCTGTGAAAATTTCAACTGTCTAGCTATAACGGTTCATGAGATACAACCTGGTGACAGATAGACGGACAGAAGAGTCTTAGTTATAGGGTCCCGTTTTTACCCTTTGGTTACAGAACCCTAAAAATGAGAGGGTCTGCGTTTATTTGTTACTCATCATATAAGAAAGTCCGATTTACATGAAATTTTCCATGGAAGTAGCTTGCTTACCTGGTTAATTAATAGGCTCCTTTTGATTATGATATTTTGCGCTATTTGAAGATGAACACTATTTTTATGTCCCGTAGCAAAACACGGGTAGGCACTTGAGCTATAAATAAAGATACTGATAAAAGAAATCTCCAATTAGTAAAGGAAGCTTCCGCAAATGTCCAACTCCTGTCAAATGAAAACATACCGCTAATAAAACCTACTATTCTATACTACTTATTTACTAATTTTCCGCAAAACGATATCTTTAATTTACTTGACATTTAGTACAATAATGTAATTTGAAGCGTTCGTTAATACGACAGTGAAAGTAATCGTTAACTGGTTTTTCAAGGGCAAAACTCAAGAAACTGAATTTTTCAAGACCTCTTTTATCTTATTTCAACAATTGGAAATCCTACAGCGAAAACTTCTTTCTAAAGTTTTCAGCAAAAAAAATAGTGTAATTTTTGCAGTAACAATTTACAATATATATTTAACGAATAGGGTTTATCCAGCAAATATTTTAAAATATTTAATGATGTTTAATGATGATTTTTTTGTCAACAGCCACCGAAAGGCCTAGTGAATATATTGGACGAAGTCGTCATCTACAATGACCCGTACGGCGTGGTGCTCATCATCGGGGCGTGGAACTACCCACTCCAACTGCTTTTGCTGCCGTTGGCTGGCGCCCTCGCCGCTGGGAACGTGGTGATTTTAAAGCCAAGCGAGCTGGCCGTCGCCTGCACGCAATTCATGGTTGAAACCCTACCGAAATACTTGGATAATGTAAGTACGCTTGTGTACAGATACAGCCTTTTGCATTAGCTCCACTCCAGCTTAACTTCATAGGTTTTTCCACAGCCACATAGACGAATACGAAAATATCTAGACCCATAACACACATCTAAACTCGTTATTTTGTATCTGTCTGGCCGGGAATCGATCTCGAGATCCATTGCGTATCAGACCGGTGCACGGTGTAAAGACTACTCCCTCAAACGATTTATCGTAATACCCATATTTTACATTAGTTGCTTGAGAATTCACACATTTGTTCGCTCCCGCGATCCAGCGAAGCTTCAGTCCACCGAAGTTCAATGTCTGAGCAGTCTGAGTCTATTGACCTCATCTGTATATATTTCCCTCAAAGTAGGTATAAGCGGTCACATCACACGACTCCCAGTTTGAAGCTTTATGAAAAGCAGTATCATCTTATTATGTTTGGTTAGATAACGATCTATTTATGTATGTCAATATTTTGATCGGACCAGCCATCGAGACGTGACACGTATGGACATAAATTTATTTTATTTATACCCCTACGTGACGGAATTAGCATTGCCAGAATTGCAGTTTAAGAACTCATATTATAACTTTAACTTTTGTTAGTCTAATAAAAACACATAACGCATAGGAGATACATCAACTAACTGAATCCAATATGGATACCATTTCTAAGGATTGCATAAAATTGTATACAGGACGCTGTGACGATAGTGGAAGGTGGGGCGGAAGAAACAACTGAGCTTTTGAAGCAAAAATTCGACTACATCTTCTATACTGGTGGTACCAATGTAGGCAAGATTGTGTACGCAGCGGCTACCAAACATCTCACACCGGTCACTTTGGAGTTAGGTGGTAAGAGGTAAGGCTATAAAAGGAATATCTTCAGAAAATAGTGCCTTAAAGTTAAATAAAAAATTAAGTTCTATTCATCTGTTGTCTCTATCTTCTTTTGTAGTTTTATGATAGTGATTGTGTTCATGTGCTTTTTCAAGAGGGTCAGCGAAAAAAAGTCGACTAGTGTCAGAACATTTTTGCTAAGGGGGATTCAGAATAGATTCTGAGAAAAGGAGGAGAAAAAAGAGAGAGAAAAGGGTAGTCGTTTTGAAGAATTTTCGTTCTTAATGAGTCTTAAAAATATTTGTCTACCATATTGAATATTTGGCTTCAACCCTCAAATTCTGATAAAACATGGACTGTATTTCGACAGTACTAATTTGACGTAGTCGTTCGTTAGGAGAGTACAATTCTAGCTTTAATTATTTACAGTCCAGTGTACATCGACAATACCGCGGACATAATGGTGACCGCCCACCGAGTGCTCTGGGGGAAGTTCATAAATGCCGGCCAGACCTGCATCGCGCCGGACTACATCCTCTGCACCAAGGAGGTCCAGGACAAGTTCGTGGAAGTCTCCAAGAAGATCCTTAAAGAATGGTATGGCGACGATCCCCAACAGTCGCCGGATCTCTGCCGGATTATCAATAACAGGCACTTTAGGTAAGAAATAAGTACTTTATTATGTTTCCTTATTACAAATAAACGTCCGACGTGTTACCTCGTCATCTCATTCATTCACTCATTCTTGTTTTGTTGCTCCTTTAGCTGGGACATATTTAAATCCTACGTGCAATGTTCCATTACTTATTATATGAAAGACCATGCAATACATACTACGCAATAAAAATGATTTATTTAGTAAATAACAGGATTGTATTGTAAAAGTGGTAGAACTCTCCGTGGTTGCAGTGCAAATGAACCATCTCCACAACCATTCTGTTTGATTTCAGGAGCTATAAACTGTTGTTTTTGGTACAGACATTTAAATGAAACGTTCCAATTTCAGATATAGCCTCAAAGAAAGAAATACATATACATATTTTTTTGTTAAATCTAATCATCTTTTTGTTCCAATTTTTTTTTTTATTATAATTTATTTTTAATTTATGATAAATCTGTTGGTTAATGGGGAACCGCTTACTGCTAACTCGCGAACAAGACCTTTGCGAGTAGGGATGTAAATCTCTATCCCACGTTAGCTGAAGCTGAGCCGCTTCCTATTGTCGCTTTACATTTTGACTCATGACATGTTTTGTAATTTTCTCATGTCTTAAGACAATAAATGATTTTATTATTATTAATTAATATTTATAAAATTCATAAACAATAGCCTTCCTTCCTTCATTTTAGCCGTCTCCAAGCGTTAGTAGACGCCAGCAAAGCGAAGGTGGCAATCGGTGGTAACTGCGACGCCAAAGACAAGTTCATATCGCCAACCATCCTAACTAACGTGACGGCCACTGACAAGATAATGGAGGACGAGATATTCGGTCCCATTTTGCCCATTGTCCCCGTTGAGAACGCCTACGAGGCTATCAAGTTCATCAATGCCAGGTGAGTGAATGGGATTGGATTGGGAGTCATCATGGGGAACGGGGAAATAGGGGCATAAAGTATCTATGACAAGGGCATACGTGCATTAGAAATATTACCAATATATTTAGGTAATACGGTTAGGTTAGAGCAGAGGCGTAGCGAGGGAGAGGCGGAGGAGCGGTCCGCCCCGGGCGGCACATTTAGAGGGGCGCCAAAAACAGATTTGGGGACGGCAAAAACAGATTTGGCACCCTTCTTTTGTCATATATTGTCGTTTTTTGTTTTGCATTTAGTGGTCAAGGTAGATATTGACGTTTATTTTTTGTTGGTCATCAAAATTTATATAATGTGTGTTTTCACCGCGGGCGGCGTAAGCCCACGCTACGCCACTGGGTTAGAGCAATTACAGTATAGGATATATCCCGTTTGTGGTTCAACTGCAATACCTACTTCTACTTAATAACTGTAGTGTTAAGAGTTAGCTATTTTAAAGGGCTAACAATGTTAAGGGATAGTTCGTTTGAATAATAGCAGTATTAAGCGCTCTAGTTTGTAGGGTGTGGTAAGTGATATTCTTATCCCAGGGCGTTAAAACTTAGTCCTCAGCTAGTCTGTGACTAAACTCAGTTGTGATTTAATCTTATCTGCCAATGCATGCAATATGCGATGTGTAAAGATTATCTTAGCAAATGAAAAGCATTTATTGAGGCATTACGCACTCTTACATTTGCTAAATGTTAAATCAGAACTTATTATTTTTCAGTCGTAAAAATTTAAAACTTGATAAACGTAGGCACTGAAACAAAACAATAAAAAAGTACACAAGTTTACCGACAATAAATAATAATACCTACATTATGCGAGTATGTTCCATTGTCTCGAACAAATATTCACAAACACCTTAAAATTGCAATTAAAATTCCACCGCATTTTTATCACACTAATTATCTGAATTTATATTTGTCATTCACAATGCACGTATGTCCTTTTCGTACTATAAGTTATACGCGAAGTTAAATGAATGAAATCATCAAATATTCCAATTGGAACAAATGTTTGATCAAACTTTTAAAATAGTATAGACGGGCTTAATGTTGAGCCATTACTTTATTCAAACGTCTTAGCTATTGATTGTTTTGTCCCTTTCTATCATTGGGAATGTGGGAATTGGGAAAAAGGGATATATAAAGCACACAATAGCTAAAACGGAGGGTTATAAGAAGGTCCGGGGAAATTGGCACACATTGGCTATAAGCATTCCGGGGATTGGAGGCACTTCAACCAGAAAGTCGACATTAATAATGAAAAAAAAAAATTTCATGTCATTTCATATAGATGCTATTATTTTCTTATATTCATATTGCTGTTCTTTTTGCAGTTATGATAAGCAGGGGTGTGCGAATATTGTTCAAATCGAATCGAAATTCCAGTTTCGAATCTAATAATAATATTCGATTCGGCACGAATCATTCGCACAGCCCTAATAATAAATTTTTAATTTCAATACCTAAACTCATTATTAAGTATTATCTTAGTTACAATAATATATTCATGGTGTTATATTCTAAGAGTTTTTGTCCTTTGTTGTGTGCGTGTGATGACTGCTAATGTCATGTGAAAAAATATGTAAGTCCGCTTTATTATCTGTGGCATATTGTGTTTTGGTTTATGACGTGTTCTCTATTTATTATTGAATCACGTTTGCATATATCAGGGTTTCTCAAAGTGGGGTACTCATACCCCTTAGGGTACGCATGTTAAACGTAAGGGGTACGCGATACAATTTATGTTAAATGGTTACTTAGTTAACTGACGTACATTCAACAATTGAAAGTTAAATTGCTCCTTGAACAAGCTCAAATATTTTATTAACTAACATACATATCTATGGGTAATACTGTGATTATAACTTAATTCTTTATTATTTTACTTTACCTGCAGTTATTTTTTAAAAGGGGTTCTCCGTTGTTTTAAAAATTTGTATAGGGGTACGTGGACATGTTGGGAACAAGTTTGAGAAACCCTGGCATAGATCAACTGTTAGGACTTGGTGAAGTGCCAAAATAAACACAAACATGACAAGTTTGTGCAGATTTACATTTTATATACAGTTTTTGCATACAAATTCATTATTTTGAGAGTGTGCGTGTTTATGGTGACAGAATATAGCAACACAAAATGAATTCAATCATATTTATAAAACTCCGTACACCTGACGTATGTACATACCTACATACATCTATAAAGAAATACATCTAAATTTGCATTTCTAAACAATATTCCTTATGAATCATGTGTTACACAAATAAATAAACGAATAAAGAAATGAATGACGAATCAAATTTCAGTAAATCCAAACATTATCCCCTGATAGTTAACATAGTCTATAGTCACGGTAATATTAAAATTGTAGATACTTTATGTTAATTCACTAAAATTGTACAAAAGCTTATTGTACATTTTTATATTGAACTAGTCATTGGTTATTTGCATTTAATATACTGTTGTCGATACCTTTTGTAACTAAATTCGTTAAAATTGTGATACAAAAGTTTATTGTCATCGGTTAATCCGTCCTATTGTTCCGCCAACGTTTGAACAAATAACTGTCCATCCTGGAATACACAATGGAAGTGCATGGAAAAATACCGCGCTAATTCATCGTTATTGATATTATGTTATATGAATCACGTTGTTTTTACCCGACTGTGTCAGACGGAGGGTAATGTTTTTCGAGCGTATGCATGTATGTATGTTTGATTGTATGTATGTCCATTTCTTTGGCAATCAGTTGCTATTAAACTTGTTTAAAATTATACTATTAAACTTGTATATAATAAAAAAAATCTTTTATTACGTATATTAAATAAGAAAATCTGGTATTTTCTTTAAAATTCAATATCTGGTCACAATATACTATGTATAAACATCCGGTATTTGACTGGATAGTAAATATTATCGGATATACCGGATAGTTAGGCATATCAGTTAAATATTTACCGGATATATCGGAAAGTTAAGGCATCAGTTTCACCTAGATATATTGTTTATGATCATATTTTTATTTTACATTTACGTAGGAACACTTAATATTTATGTTATTTCCTAAAAGGAATACTTATATAACGTTATACATTATATTCGTCATGAAAAGTATGATCGACTGACTAGGATTTGTAGGTAACAATATTTATTAACTTCTTAATGTTTGGGTATAAAAGACATGTTGTCTTTTATACCCAAACATTAAGAAGTTTGATGTGTGATCTAATTGAATCCGTGTTAGTAATGGATTCAATATTTTTATTTGTATCTCAATCCACATCGAGTCCAATGTTCAATGTTGCGTAATCATTACGTTAAGTTCCGTCATTAAATTTTTTCATCATCAAAACGCAATTTTAAATCGCGTAGATTCACTACTTTTAGTGCATTTTAATATGTTACTTGTACTCACGATATGCGTTTTTTTTTAATTTCTTTATACCGATATTTATCAAAAACTACCTATCTTGAACATACATAATATATTAAAATATATCAATTTCACGATTATGATAGTCTATAACTATATACTTTCAATGCATACCAAAGTACTCTGGGAATCAGCGGTGGATCCAGGATTTCCATTAGAGGGAGGCGGAGAGGTACGACGGGTGTACATTTTGATGCCAAAAATTCTTTCTCGAAGGAAAGTAATAATGCAATGTACTAAATTCTAAATTAAATTTATAACTCGCGCGTAATTCTTTCCCTCATTTGTAATTCAAATGATTTCCATTAAATTATCGAGTTTTACACATCACTGAACAGAATCGTTCTGTAAGATTTTACATAACTCCAAACTTCTTTCTACTTATATAAATGATTGTAAAAAATAATTATATTTCTTAATGAAACAATCAGTTTTATTTGTGCTATAGGATCTCATAATCAGCTGACTAAATCGTATAGTAAACAACATTTTTTGCAAACTTAATTAAAATTATGATTACAATCAACAAATATTCCTTCATAATCACTTTATACTTACAACAAGTTATAAGTCTGTGATTATGACATATAAGTTGATTTGTTTGTTTTATTTTACGTCATAAAGTAATTTTATCAAAAGGCATTGTAAAAGTTTTAAAAATACACACAACAAGCAAGCTAACAACAAGATATAAAAATTTATCAAAATAAAAGTAAACGTTTAAAGTACATGATGGATTTACTAACCTTGTGACGTAAATGGAAAAAATCGCAAAATATATTAACATTAAAAAAGAACAGGAATAATAAGTGGACAAGAATTAGGAGAGATAATGACCACAGAATATATTTTTATTTATTTATTGCATCTCATTAAAAATACAACTTAGAATAGGGCAAAATAAATGCCTTATGGCATTCTCTACCAGTTAGGGATGTGACAATTATTTATGGTCAAGAAATTGATTTCTAAGAAATCGATTTTTCTAAAAAAAAATCGATTTATTAAATAATCGATTATTTTTTCACATCCCTACTACTACTACCAGTCAACCTTGGTTGGCTGAAAAATATTGAATACATAAAAAATGGTGACACAAAGAATGCTTTTAATAATGTTCTTTATCTAAGTATTCAACTTCCATTCAACTAAAACTCATACAAAACCCCCCGTTAAGCCTCACTTTATAACACTTTTCGTTTTAATTCAGTTAAAATAATGATTATAATTTATTTTTACTATACAGAACAAAATTAACCGGTATAATTTAGCGGTAGAGGTATTACCTCTAATTACCTCTGAAGTCTTATATGTTTGTGTCTTTTTATATTTAAGTAGTCGAAGCGGACTGCAGATATTCTTAATTTTTAATAATATTGTAAGTTTTTGTACATCATACTTATTGTATGCATATGACATCATTAGTACGAGGTCTCTCGTTAATTCAACAGGTTACAATTAAAAATGTTATTATAGTATAAAGTTTATTACTGATTATATGATATTAAGGTGTAAGTACCCCAACCATACCATAACCCGGCACCTGGACATTACAAACGAAACACGCATCATTTCAGGGAGCACCCATTAGTTCTATACGTGTTCAGCAAACAGAGCAACATACATAAGTTGTTCAACGAACAAACACGCTCAGGAAGTCTATGCGTGAACGAAACGATCATGTTTTATGGCGGTAAGGAACAGATTATGGCATGCGGCTCTTTGTAAAATTATAACACTTTATTTTTAATCTATGGTCGTGTCAATCGTAAACAGATTCTGACTTGGCTGTATAAAATTAATCTGTCAATTTATAATCTGTAGACTCTGTTTGACAAAAAAAAACTTGTTTTTTTTTTGAAACGATGGAATATGTATATGAAATTCTTTTACATGAAAATCAGAAAATTTGTTAAACGTGTATATAATTTTACAAAAGGCCAGACGGTGGTAGGAAGGGGTCATTGTTTCTTATTCAAATTTATTCAACGCTCACAAACACAACAGCTTTTACATTTATTTATCATGTTTTGGCGGTCGAAATGTATAGTAAATTATTTGTAGTGGAAATTGTTTATGGAATAAATTACAATTATGACCACAAATAACTAAAACGTGATAAATTATAAGGTAACATTGTTTAAAGGTTTTGGTTCATGATCATTATTGGTAATGGTTGCAAGTATCATGCCATTGGTTCAATGGTGAAGTGAATATTGGTGACGGATTTATTTGTTTAATCCAAAATGTTTATACCCTGTAATTATTATTCGTACCACTCCAACATACTTATTTTATGTTTGAAATAACTACTCTGTGTGTAAATATATGTAGTAGTTTTCTATTAGTATGATATAGTTATTTTAATTTCTTGCTTATAATAGTCTTGTAGTATTAATAAAATGTATGTAGATTTATGAATTTTACGTTCGCAATATAACAAAATCAACTCAATTTGCCTACCAAAAACGTAAAGAAAAAAATGAGACTGATTTTATACAAGGCAGATGGCGCTATGTTGTCATCGACAGTAGCGTCATCTGCAACCTGTAACGATTATGTTGCGAACTTAATTCAATTTGATTGTAATTCTCGTAGATTCTTCTTAACTTTCTGTTTTGCCCTGGTGGTGGTCTTTACTTATGTGCTTGGTCTGTAGAGAGAAGCCGTTGGTCCTGTACGTGTTCAGCACGAACAAGGAGGTTGTGTCGAAGGTTGTCGATAACACCAGTAGCGGCGGAATGTGCATTAACGATACAGTGATGCAAATGGGAGGTATGATGAAAATTTATGTTATTTATTTTTGACCAACATTTTTTTTTAAATTTATTCTTAGGTTAGGTTAGGTTAGTCAACCATATAGAAATACATTTTGGCTAAATAATTAATGATTAACGGAGTAAAACCAAAACGATCAAATATCTAGAATGTCTTAGCATCGTATTTTCGATTCGTAACAAGTGTTGTGCATAAGATGGCCGTTATCTTGAAATTACCTTAAAGTACCTTCTTAACTTTTATTTACTTCATAGACACAATTATCATAAAAAGCCGATACAAATGAGACGGCTGGTGAAAAATGGTGGATTTTTTCCATCATTCATCCAGCGCTTTGAGGTCCATTGGTGAAAATAGGCCCTAGCTAATAGGGGATTTTGTCAATTGTCACTTTTTAGGTTAATGATAATAATTATTAGCGTTTTACAGGTACATAATGTAATACAAGTAAATGATTATGATTATACTAACAGTGTGACTGCGAGTGTGCAAGAATAATAAATTAATAATAGTTTTCGAAGCTTATCTAATGCTTAGCGAAGCGTTGTACATAATCTACTTGCTGTACATAAAATACTATCTAACTTTGCTACATCAGCATGAATAACTTTTCATATTTAACTTGTGGCTTATGTAAAATTCTAATTACTACTACTATTTACTATTCGTTTATTTAATATATTTTTTACAGACAATGTTAGCAAAAATGTCTTAAATATTAAAATTGCGTACTTCCCCGTTAATTAATTCATAAAACAGGTTTGAGTACGTAATGAGCTAAAAATAGTACCTACTCGTAAATTTGTTATCAAATCATATTTTCTAAATATTATAACTTTAACGTTTAAAACACATTAGACTTTAACTACTATAGTAGTAGGTAAATTTATAAAATGACATACTAAAATAATGTATTTACTTTTTATTTTCAATTTACACTTGATAATAGAAGTTGATAATAAAATCATAATTATCATAAACGTACAAAACAGATATTTTATATTTATTTGTAAAACAACCGTCATAACATAAACTTATCTAACATTTTCAGTTGATACCCTACCGTTCGGTGGCGTTGGTAGCAGTGGCATGGGCGCTTACCACGGCAAGGCGTCCTTCGATACATTCACCCACAAGAAGAGCTGCCTCATCAGGAACTTCGCTATGATAGGCGAAAAACTTGGATCGTGAGTATAAAAGAAATAGGCGAAGAATTCATCACGGCCCAAACACGGTGGAATAACACGTTTGACTTCTAAAGTGTTAAATTAAATTGCTCCGGAAAATATCTTCAACGGTGAAACGACCTTGCGGGCTGAATATTGTGTTATCACCGCCCACTTCCCTTATCATTATCCAGGGGGTAGAGCCAATGTAGTTCGACCATATACCACCGCAACACCTATATCTAGCGTGAAGCAGATCTTGCGTTTCTTTGGAAAGAGGTGGTTGCCGGATCACTTTTTATATTATACGACGTCTCAGGGCCGTACTCAGGAGTGGCAACGAACCTGTGATCGACTGCAGATAGAACCCCTGTTCTATGTGAAGTTGCTTACAGATGTCCTTGGGTCGCAGTGGCCACTTACCATCAGGTGGACTGCATGCTCATTTGCTACTTCGTTTAAAAAACATGAAAAAGCGTATACTAACGTATAAAGATATTATTGATTGTGATCAACCCAATATTGTCCCACTGCTGTGCACGGGTCTTCAGAATGAGAGTTTCAGGTCACTGCCGCGCCGGCTAAGTGCGAATTTAATGTCTCCATACACCTTTAAGAACTTTCTTTAAAGAACTCTCAGATTTATAGGTTTCATCACGATGTTTTCTTTCGTAAAGCGATGATAAATAATTTCTATTGACCTAACGAGCGTAACATCTACTGTGTTTATTCTAGAGCAAGATACCCGCCCTACACAGACGGCAACCTGAAGTTCATAGTATCACTAATGCGCAAGAGACACGGTCCGTCGCTAAAGTTTCTGCCCTACCTCCTAACGTTCGCGCTGGGCGTCGGCCTGTCCTACGGTATCTTCGCTTGGCAGAAGGTAAAGAAGTGAAGGCTTCAGTATTCTGTAGTAGGTAGGTCGGGTCTTTGGCATGGGACAGGTAAATAGCTCGAATTAATGTGATTATAAAATTTATGCTTAGTTATGATTGATAGCACATACACTTATAATACCAGTTAAGAAGTATAAGTAACAATCTTTATGTCAGCGGTTAAATAATAGCCATAATTTTAATATTTTTAACAGGCATAAACATCGGAAACAGAAACTATCGGATATCCGAAATAACAGAAACCGGATGTGATATAAATGTTTCGGATAAATTCTAATATGTTTCGAAGTATTGCATTAGTTGATATTAGCGTATTGTTAGCTTGACAATATATAAGATTATTTAATGAAATATAGATAGTTACACCTATTTTGTAATTTTAAGCTTGCACAAATAAATATTAAACAATAATTATATCGAAAATTTTACATAAAAAAAACTACAAAATCCTATGCATATAAATGGAAGCTGATTCCTTGTACCCCAAAAATGTAGGAGATATTAAAATTGCCTCGATAAATGTAACTTATTAATGTTAATATTAATTATTTGTAATGTTTACACATGTACCTATTTGTAGATCGAAAATTAAACCAAATGAAACTGATTACACACTCAAAATTATTACTTTCCGTCTATATCTAGCATGCAAGAATAGAAACTAGACATACCTATAATATTCATTTAATAAAATAAATATATTTGTTAACATTACTCTACCGATTTACTTTGTCGATTAGACAAGGCTTATTTCCAAAATATTTGCATTTGTTATATACAATGTTATATTCATATAATGTTAACGCAGTCAAGGAAACGTTTTTATGATATTAATAAAAATACTTGTACATAAGTCCGTATCACATAATAACATAACAATGAAGTGTAGGTACACAAAGTAGGTAATAGTTATGTGTGTAATGCGCAATAATTACAAATTCGTATTCATTTGGGTGTATGGTTATTCGTAATCGACCTCAACCTCTGTTATTTTTCATGTACAATTGAAACATAAATCTCTTTACTTTAAATATTTGTTTCATTTAACTCCCGTAGCAAGTTGGGTCATTTATGGCCCCTAGGGATTGTAATATTTGCTTACAATATTAAATGTTAACTTTCCTCTGTATTAGATATCTATCTGTATAAGAGATTAGCATTGATAAAGATTTAAAAAAATAGCATCATTTTCAATTTAAATCTTTCGGTTTCCATCAGGCTTGAAGTTTTACAGCCTCCGAATTAAATACATTTACTTTAACCGCAAAAGCTGGCGTCCCCAAACTAAATGTAATTTAAACATAGACGAACTAAATTACAGATATAATAAGCAATACAAATAAAATAATCATAAAATGTCCATTACTGTATTAATTGTACGTAATAAATTTAATAACATACCTACTTCGTAATGATAAATTAACAAATTTAAGTAACTTCTCAGTTTATGACGCTATTTATTACGCGTTTTTCTTTTTTTTTTCAAATATATGTGTTGCCATTGCCAAATTCAGTTTAACCATAAACCCAAAAACATAGCTGTCATAATTTATTAAGTTAAATAAACGATCCTTTGTAAAATAAATAATAATATCCTATGTATTTTTCAATATGTTAATTATTGTTATTTTACTTTCAGATGAGTTCAGAAGATTTGTAGAGAAGATGCGCCTTACCTAAAATCGTCGCCATTAGTCCTTGTAAATGTATTTTTTTATAATTAAAATGAAGTTTTAATTTTTATTGGAAGTTTAAGCATTTTAAAGGATTTATTTAAGCTACTTTATAGATTTATGCATTTACTTTTATATCTTTTTTTATCTTTGTTTTAAACAACCTTTATCTTTGTTTTAAACAATCTTGCCACACATAGTTTTCTGAAATGATAATCATTAAATTTCTAAAAAAACATTCCATGGAATTAATTATTTCTAATTTAATTAGCGTGTTGACTTGAAAATTGGTATAATTTTGTATTCGTGATATAAAATGTTTTAATTTATTCAAAACTAAAAAAAAATGTATTTTAAATATTAAATTTGTTTTCTACTTTTATTACGATTTTGTGTTTATTATCAAAAGGTATTAAATATTTTTATCTATGAAAAGTGTTTGTAAATAAATACGGGATTTGAAATACTACCAGTAAATTATTTCACCCATAAATCATCTAATATATTTTCTTTAATGAAGCCCTAATCTGAAGTTGGCTACAGGACCAAGTCTGAACATTGGATAAATATATCTTACCACACTTTACAACATCATCGCTTAACACTGCTGTTAAGCGATGCTGTGTTCTGCTTTGAAAGTGACCATAATGGGCACTGAACCAAAATAGAATTCTATCATGTAACGTAGCGATGATGAGATGATCTACTATGAGTGAGGTGCGGTGACGAGGTGAGGTGAGGAGATAAGATAAGAGGAGAGGTGTGGTGATTGTCTATGGACAGAGCCATTATAATTTTAAAAAGAATAATAAGAAATATAATTGGAAATAAATCATTGCTAAAACAGTATTTTTCTAGTGTCTTATTTTATAACGTTATAATCTTAAAATTTCGGGCACCTAAGAATGACTCGCACAAAATAAAATTGTTCCAAGACTATAATTCGTTAAATTTCTATTTTGCTTAAAAACCCTTTTTTCATAACTATTTAAATTTATTATTCTAATTATTGATTTGTAAACTAATAAGCCTTCAATCACGTTAAAAAAATGTCTCTATTTAAAAAAATAAATTAGGTACTTTTATTGAATACATACAAGGTACTAAACTGTACCAAACGAGAATATAATATCTATACCATTTCCACTAAAGAGCAGAGGGGCGAAACGGACTGACTGGATATTTCTCATTGGTTAATTCATTTGTAAAATGCCTAAGAAATAGAGATGAGATAATCACCCCAACTTTAAAGATGTAGCAGTGCTGCATCTTTTGCAGCAGTATCTTCTGTGTCGAATATCCCACCTTTAAAAGATCTATTTTAGCCTCCATGCTACTCTTGCTTTACCAACTACAAAAAGTAAGAATCCATGTTTCATAATAAACTTTTTATAAAATTAAATTTCAAAAATATTACATTCATAATTAATATCACTTGTTAATGGATATTAATATTCCATCTAATCGCTCGATCGAATATTAATACCTACCTAACTTAAGCACAACAATATTAAAAAATTGGCCAAGCGCGATTTAGACTCGCAGGCGAAGGGTTCCGTAGCATTATCATTCACAAATCTTGAAGGGAAAATATAGCTCTGTTGTAAAAATAATAAATAAAATTAAACAGTTTACT
>DWNE01001816.1:0-20657 GCA_018249875.1 Cecropterus toxeus | reverse complement strand
TAAAGGAAAGCATCGTGAGGACTTGGACAGTGCGGTGGACTATGGCCTAAAACTCTATGATTCTGATAGAAGACCCGTGCTCAGCAGAGGGACTAAGCAGCCTGGGCAGCTGGCCAACAGTAGACATTTAGTTTATAAAAGAAATACCAAATCATTTTCGATTAACATAAGGTAATGAGATTTAGATTTTTCTATTCAGAGAAAATTTTGAGTAAGGTTTTATAATAGACGTGCCATCGAATTCTTCGGGGGCAGCTAAGCATCTTCCTATCTTATCCTGGTAATGTCTTTACAAGTTTTAGTTAGTAGGCAACATCCTTATTTAGGGTTCACTACAGACGTGTAAGTAGATATCAGATAAGAATAAAAATCTAAGAATAATTTCATATTCATGTTACAAAAAATATCAAAACGTAATATGAAATATTTTTCTATTTACTCTAATAGAATCCGAATAGTGATACAAACGTGGTAATAAGATTTGAGTCGGTATTTTATTATTAAGTAGATGACGTTTGCCTACAATATAGGCTAATCGAATCATTGAGAAATACCTTTTTATATAAATTCTCGATAAAATATTTCTTACGAATCTTACATCTTACCTTATTTATTATTACCGTTCAAATATAACAAATATGGCTACTGTATTCTAGGTAGAAATGTTCTCCAAATTAAATCTGGTAATATTTAGACAGAGTTGACAAATAGTCTTCTCACAGTTACATGCATTGAGTGCCCAGAGATTGCTATGAGTAATGAGAGATTATAATCATTTCTGTTAAGCGCATGCTAAACACTGCATCCACATTCAGGTATGTTCAGTATGTAGTCACTGTACAAAATAAACTCTGTGAGCATTCCGTAAATACTCAGCGGGTTTTGAACTCTAAATATGCGAAATTTTATTTATAAATCACCCGCTCTCAAATTAATCTTACTAGAACAAACCGTGATGCCATTTGTGGTATCAATAATATGACTAAATCGAGGAACCAACTAAAAGTTTTTGGATAATACATTTTAATGTTTATGTTATCTACATACAAATATATATAAAAAAATGAGAGTGTGTGACTGTTTGTTACTCAATCACGCAAGAACCATTGGTTTGATTTACATGATTTTTGCATGGATGTAGCTCATATACCTAGTCAACTTATAGGCTACATTTGATTTCACAATATTCAGGTGTATTTCCGGACAATTGGAAATACTCGATTTCTTATAATAAATAAACGTGTTTCTAGACCGATTTCAATTTTCTTTCTTTTTTTTGGTAGAAAATTTCCTTAGAAAACTTCGTGGACATGGTTATGGTCCGATGGTAAACTCTTTGAGCTATGGAGTAAAAACCACAATCACTTTCCCTGTTCTTTGTGATAATTTGGGAAAACTCAACCTCAACCAACGTGATTCTCATGAAACTGGAATGAACGAGAAATTAATGAATTCTCATGAAATTGGAATGAACATTTTGTATATCTAAGGTAAAATTGTATGATGTAAAATTTAACTCTTGACCCCTGCATCATCAGGATTGAGTACCTGGATCCTCATGATGCAGCGGCACTGCTAGTATAAGTAGGTATATATTTTTATACAACTAGGTAACACAACTAAACATACCTTAAAAGTCGAAGTAATTTTCGTTTAACATCTTTCACACCGGTTACATTATTACAGAACAAATTGCATAAGTAATTATCTAATCTGTTCTAATTACTTACTTTTTGTTCACACTAACAAAATTGTCTTTGTAAACTTGGTAAACTGACGAACATTCCTGCCTACAAACTACCTAGGACGGTACCTACTGATTAAAGATTAAACTAATTAATTATTTGTTCCATGGCGCATTGTAATGCAACTGCTATATATAGTAATATGTAGATATACTTTGTTCTCTGTACGTCCTTTGTTAATCTTTGGATGCACAAGAGTTAGCTTTGTTTTATAGCTTGAAAGTAAACACTGTCGGGATAACATCTGGCGTATTTTTTTTACTCCCACTACCAAAATCAGGGTATTTCTAAACCGTTCATTAAGTTGTCTCGTATATGCTTTCAAATTTTACAGCAGTTTTAATTATTATTAATAAGAATACAGGTGCAATAAATATTATAGCAGACCCTTTATATCTATAATTTTTAAATTATAGATATAAAGGGTCTGCTACAACGCTTACAGTTTTATGGAGTTACAGGTCCTTAACTATAGTTTGTACAGAAAAATAATCAACTCTTTGTGATTTGATCTTTAGTTTTATTTTTTTTATTGTATTCTAGTTGGACAAATGGTATTGAATTTTCTAATTATATAAAGCTGAAACTTATGTTAATATTCTAAAGTCCTGTTCTATTGAAAGTTGGACACAGATTATAGAGGGTCAAGTATTTAAGTGATGTTATGGATATGAAATTTTCGATCTGGATACGAATACCGATATATGAATATTATTATACCGGTTTCAGTAATTATTGCGGCTGATCCGTTAATTTCAGATATTTTCGGTTACGGATATTAGGTATATTTTAAGGAATTTTAAACGTAGGTAGGCAAAATACAACATGGTCATAATTTGGTTTTATCATTTAATTTAGTACAATCACTGATATCAGTGGTAATTATAACTACCTAAATTTTAAGTGTTATTTACTAAAACAAAAAAAAACTTAACATAACCGAAACTTTTATATCGGATACGGTTACGAATATATTCTTATTTCCGATAGTTTCGGTTATGGGCACAGTGTCCCATAACATCTCTGGATTGAAGTAACCACTGCAAACATTGTGGTTTGAAGGGTTAGCTTCTATTCCATATGAAAATGTGTTGTCATGCAAAAATAATCGGATCTGCTACCGAGTTACAAAACCTTGAAGACTGAAGGCGTCATGACCTAATGAAGGGAAACATGCCATCTGGTTGTTACGGTGAGAAGGAAACGTCTATGTGCAATAACCAATTAGTTATTCTAGGATACGAGTTACTTAACCAAAGGTAATAATGAAGTATAAATAAAATTGCAATATAAAAAGACACGTAATATTTAGGATAAATAGTATTAGTAGGTGTATATTAATATTTGAGAGAGTAAACATATTCCATTAAAAATTGTTTGTATATTTACCCATTTGTATATAAATATGCTTTCAAAAAAAGCATTCCTTTGTAGAAGATATTATTAATGCGCTATTAAGCAAATCCTAGGACGAAAATTGAGACACAAATCAACTGAGCCTTCAGGTAACAAGTGCAACAACTCATCTGTGGGTAACCTTAGGGATCTAATCTTATCTCGGGTTTATTATCGATAAATCATTAATATGTCCATATGACAATTGTCATTGTTCATTGGCTACTTCTATAAAAATAAATCATTTTTTATTAGTCAAATACAAAAGCAAACCGATACCTAGAAATTGTCACCCCAATAGGGTAAAACAGTACCAGAGTCGAATATGAATGAATTTGAAAATCAACAATGTGAGCGTTTATTTACAAACAGTAACGGTTGCTACCAAAACGGACGCAGCACACGCTGCAGCACTCAAATTAAACCGGGGCACAGACTCCCCTGTTCATAAACGTATGTATACGTGATTTCTAAGCTTTGGGACGTTTCCGGCTCGCGCGTGCTACGCCCCGAGAGCCAGATGCCAAAAAGTACAGTAAGTATGTAGTACTTTTTTTAAGTTGCCGGAGAAATACAATACCAGCATAAAAAAAAACAATATATTGCTGGAGTTTCAAAGTTAATTCAATAGATATTTTATACCTACAGAAGTACGGATACATGAAAATCATTCTTATACTGGTATCATATAACAAGGCACGTAACTATATTTTATTACGCATTATTTGTTAACATTATTTCCTAAAAAAGCTTTTTAAATTGATTACATGTATATATACTTCATTTCGATATTAGTATCAGGATTCAGGTTCTAATATCTGAGACAATTAAACCATCTCCAGCACAATTTTTTCTGCCCTATAGTAGGGGTTTAAACTATGTGTTGGATTACAGGAAAAGGATGAGATATGAGGACTTAACGCACCTGTGTTCGATCCTAGGTAGAATTTCTGTCCTATTTGTAATCTACTCTAAATATCCATAGATGTAAATTACTTTTCATCCATTAGGTATATTGCGGTACAATAGATAGCCGACTGCAGAAATATAAAATCGATAGAATAAAGTTACGTTAATTTTACATACTTACGAGTATAACCTATATTTTTGAGTTTTTAGGTACTTAATGTTACTTATTTTGGGTTAAATAAGAACAGTTATTACATTATGTTGTGTTGTGACATAAACAAAATACAAAGAAGAATAAAAGAGGCTCGACTGAATGAATGAATTTTCCGCATGAATGCGAATTCATTATTTGTGTGTAACGGCGCACATACAACGAATTGCCGAGTAACGAAACCTGAAAGCGCGAGAGCTTTTCTCACACCGCTCTCCGGTGCCAGAAAGCTTCCCTTCCTTGTGAAAGGCGCGCACGTGTGCGCTGTTTCCACCTGCGCCCGCGCCGCTCGAGATACGCCGCGCAGAGTCCGCCGCGCTTTCGGCGGGATGTGTTGTGTTTAGCGTATCGCGTATTGCATCGCTCATCTACTATGGGACCCCAATTCGACTTTTGCCTCCGCGCTACTAGTGAGTGATTTCTTACTGATTTTGTCTTATTAGTGTTTTTTATGTTACAAAAATTGATTTCGTAAAGAACATCGTGATCACACCTGGAGTTCATATTTTTTTTAATAATTAAGTAAATTATTCAAATATTGAAAGCTAAAGTAAAAAGCTATCAAGGTTCTAGGAGACTAGATATAACGCATGTTTGTATATAAGTATGTACCTTTGTTATGTATGCTTCTATACATTAAGCATAGATACTAATAATTATAGAATGTACCTATGCTGTGATTGTATTTAATGTTTGTATGTTAGTTTCGTCTACATAAGATAATTCATCAAACATTTAAAAATAATAACATTCTTTACTGATGATAACGTGAACTAAATGGGTCCTTATACATAATTGCATAATTAATTATTTGTAAATACATACCAAGTATGTTATTACTATTACACTATTATTTATTGAAACTAACGTATAAATATACATTTTTTATGTTCATTGCTTGTATACTACTAATAAACGTTGTTTTATGTGTTCATAAAAATATACTTCGAAAAATTACTCACAACCTGAAACTGAGGCGTCTGCGTCTGAATCTTTACAATGTTGTTTTTATTAAAACACATTTTCTTGTTTTCCAAGAATTCAGACTGATTCACACAGCACATATGAAAGTCACCTGAGAAGATTGAATCTGTATCACTCTTGTTCTTATATCTGACAAAAAGTATTAATGATGTTTTTAGTCGTAGCACGACAAAAAAAATAATACTAGAAATTAATAAACTAAATAATAAGAATTAGCTTTAATGGAAAATATTGAAAACCTAACTAAGCAACCTTTATCAATTTGCCTAATATAATAATGTCACAAATCACAATTACAAGCTCTATTCTTAATTAATGTATGTACAAGTGGCTTATATCTCTACATCTGACTCTATAGTAGCTTTATTAGCGCCCAAGTAGTAGATAAATAAATCAAATCAGTGTCAGACACTTGTCAAGCACAACTAAATTTAGATACGTTAATGGTGTAGATGTTTGTCCAGCATTGTTGCTTAGTTTTTGTGCGCCACATGTCCGAAGGGACTGTCCTTTCATCCCGCCCTCCAAGTGGAACATTATACGGCACACATGCGGGCACAAAAACCATTCATAAGTATCCAAAGTTCGTTAAGTCTCCCTAAATTGTTTGTCTACAGCTACTATCAGCTCACACAACCAATAAAATTTTTGAATATTTGGTTCTTATTGGCTATGGCTATGGTTCTTATTATTATATGGGCTAATTGTAAGATTTATTTGAATAAACTATTACCTACAAGCACCAAAAAAAATCACAGTCGTATTTGGGAAATGTGTTTTTTTTATTGCGAAATTAGACATATATATAAAGTCTATCTTAAGTTAGGTTTTACCACTCGTTTATAATCCGAAATATGAATGGAGTCCCACCAGAGATCTTGGCAGGACTATTCCTGCTAAGTGATCCATTTACAGGCGCGTAGCTACGCTTAGATTGCCACTTGCTACCAATGTTTTCTCCGAGGATCTTTCCTTTTATGCTTTGACGAGCGTAACTTGATTTTACTTTAAATTCACCCTATTTAAGTTTTTTATTTACAATACATTATATTTATGTTGTAGTATTAAATTCAAGAATGTTGTTCCGATGTACAAATAACGTCTACGTGTAGTAAAGTAGGCCATATAAATAAGCAAATGAGTTTACGTCCTACAAAAATGTACACAATCATACTTTGTATTATTTTAAGCCGAGTAGGTGTTTATAACAATAACTAGATTATCAGCCTCTGCCCCATATGAGAACGACGGCTTAAGTATGGCGGAGTCGGGTCGAAGATTGCTTTCAATTCGCATTTTCCGGCTCATAAAAGTAGGTTGCTCTACTCGGCCCGCACTGGACGTAATGGAGAGCCGTTAGTTCATTGGCGTTATTGAATAATTCTCGCGTGGCAGTCGCACGCCACTGACCACTCCAGGACGCAGCTCTACGGAGGTCCTGTTCCCCTCGCAATGATCCTTGGTAAATTAGATCACTCTTATCCTGTTCATTGAAAGATAAGATCGAGCAAGAGCTCTGCAATCAAGTGCAAATTTAGACACAAGTTACAATTAGATCTTTGTTACAGATAACCCATCCTACTTCGCGTTTCCGGACAAAGATGTTCCTGATAGCGCTGGTTCTCTTGCCTCTGGAACCGAGCAGTATTCCCGCTCAGCTCCAGCTAGAACGTGGACAGATGGCGTCCGACCGCTTACTTCTCCTCGGCGGAGGGAACCCGAGAGCCCCAGAAGGAAAGAATTCAGAGCCCTCCTTCGATCACTATCTGCTAAAGAGCCTGAACAAGCTGAAAGATTTCTGAAAGGCGAACCAAGACCTGGCGATTGCGCTCCAGGCGACATGAGGCACACTTTCACTGCTCCAAGAATAAAGTAAGTAGAATAACAGATTATAAATGTCGTAGATTTGAAATTTCTACAATTACTTATAAGATACAGTCGTTTAAACTACTTGGGGTTCAAAAAAGATGTAAAAACTCAAATACATATATTTGCTAAATCTACGTTATTTTCAGTAATAAAGATGTTTAGTGGTAATGGTTTTTTCATAATTCTCATAAGCATAAGCTTTTTACTGGCAATAAAAAAGACATAATGACTGCACAAAAAACGTAATCAGAGACCATTTCCTCTCAAGGAGCGTTTTTATGCTTTAATAAGCCAATTATTGCACAGGAAGGGCAAGATTAGCGCAACCGTGGTGACCCCAGAGGGACCTAAAGAACGAGAAGAAGTGTTCTACACAATCCCGCTTCAAGGCAGAAGACGTCATTCAGTAGGTGGATACTTGGCGACCGGAGCCGCTGGGACCGGGGAAGTCACCGCCGTGCCCAGCGAAGTACCCAAAATGCCACCACCGAGATTTAACCAAGTTGATGACGAATCGGTGAAAAGAAGACGACCCCGAAATTTTTCCTTTAAAGGTAAGTTTTTCTTTTCATTTACTTTTTATTTTTTTGTTTACAGTTCTATTTGTCATTCCTTTGCACATTTAGAGTTTAAAAGTTTCCAATATTTCTATAGGTATGTGAAGATGTAATGTTCGATTCAAGAGCCATATGAGTAGCGAAATATGAAAATAATATAGAGTCATATTAACTGCAGACCATTTCACATCTCGAAGGAAGTTTAGGTAGTCATTCAATCTATTATTAAATAATTGTTCCATTATGTCCTCGCATGGAAATGGACAATTTGATATATGGCCGTAAACAATCCGGCGAAGACGTGGGGCTGATATCTAGAGAGTTGGAGAGCATTGCACCCGACCTCACGGCCCTTTCTGATAACGTGATAGCGTAATGCATTGTCCGAAATGTGTAATAAGGAAAGCAGTTCTAGTAATATAGCGGCCCTTTGTATTTACGTAAAGCGGTAGTAGCCTGTGAAGTAAAACAAAGAGAACGCATTATTTACTTTCTTATCGTTTATCATTTTTATAGCTCTTACATTAATTACGACTATTACGATAACATTTTTATAGGTATTTAATGACTACAATCACAACAATGTTATGTTATCTCAGTAGAAAATTTAAGGGAACGTTGAACAATAATACGATTACCTACTTCTAAATGAAATGTAATTATTGTTTATGTGATGTGAAGCAATTGTCAGATTAAACGTTATTATACTTAAAGTGGGATACGTGCATACATTTACATAATTCATTGTCCTGTCACACCTTTATCAATAGGGTCAGTTTGTTGATCTTCAGGGACTATAGTGTTGTCATTTAGGCTTATCGCGAAACGAATATAATCAGAACGTGTCCAGTATTTACGCGTCGTATTTGGCGATCGATAACGCCAGGGGAATATTTACACACGGGCCCAAATATGTTTGAGGAGATTAGGCTTCGATGATGGGCGATGGTGTTGCGATGCTTGCGATTATGGTACTTCGCGTCGTGTTTTAGTATGCGAAGTGCGTGCGCGTGCGCCGCCTGACGCCAGCGCAGCGCCTGGCGGCAGTGGCGGCGCGGCGGCGCTGCGCATCGTCGAACGGACACTTCGCGCCGCGCTCGCTCTAACCGCGCTTCTCAGGCCTCAGTTTGCTCTTTGCTCATTCCGCGCGCATTCTAGTGCTCTGCAATTCAGTGCAATGTCGGACCTTTAAGTCGGGACCGTCCAGTGCTTTTCGTTCGGTTACATTTAAAACGCTTCCATGGGAATTATGGCTGATATGAGTGAGTTTTTCTTGCACTAAATAATTTGATTGAATTAAGACTCGATTAATTACAATTTTAACGCTAAGAGATTGTACGTAAATAAGTTATATAAACTTAAGTAGATGCAAAAATAATTAATAAAAAATAAAGATTTAATGATACAGTGACCATAAACTTAATTGAAGTATAGCTATCTGTGTAACAAAACAAAAAACAATTTATATTTATATACTAGATAAATTTAGTGAGGTACTAAATTTTAACTTAGATTTACCTAATATTAGTCTTTAACAACTTCTCACTCTAACTTAAATTGAAGACATTAAGTTATGACTGTAAAAAATATTTAAATTTTGATTTTTATATTTTTAAAACTGTCAATGTTTCCAAAACGTAGAATAATCTTATTCTGCCCAAAAACAATGTCAGAGACTGTGTTCAATACGACATTAGCAATCTATTTTTTCTGTTTTAAAGACGTCGATGCACACAAAACTAAACTTTATTGCCAGTCACTAAAGAAGCACCTTATCGACTTTAACGATTTATTGTTGTGTACCCATTACTTATGCAGGGTGGCAAGACTGACAGAATAAACATGGTGTACTTTACATGCATCGGAGTGACTCCCGTAATGTGTTCGCAGTGGGAATGTAAATGTGTGACGCCTATTTTGTTCTCGGTGTGCTAAACGAACAAGGATCGCTCCCATGCATTGTGCCTATTTAAATAATTCTTTGTTGTTCGTATAACGCAGTTTATGGCATCCGCAGATTGTCTTATCTTAAAAAAGATTTACATCTGAGGGAGGTGGAGTTCGTGTGAAAAATTATTTGCATACTTCTCCGATTTCGCAAATACCACCGTGCCAGTGGTATTATTTTAACTTGAGAAATACATTTTTAAGATATGTAAAACGTGAAAGATCTCATATTATTGTACATATATATAGATTATATACTTTTATACAAGTTTTTCCAGTACTTAGCATAACGGTCTAAAATACTTAAACGTATGGTAGAGTCGGTTTATAATTATTTTATTGAATTAATATGTTTCTTATAATGTTTCGTTCTTTGTTTGTTTCTTTCTTTCTTTAAGAGTAATAAGTAACCACAAATTAGTTCAACTCTACACAATATAAGTTTTAAAACTTATTTAATCTATAGAAGAGCTTTGTTAAACCACCAATTTTGGGAGACTTCTTGTCAGTTTATATAGTACCTAAAGGGTTATGAGATAGGCCGGACATTTGATCAGACTAATGAAAGGGCGGGCTAATGAGGAAATTCCTCATACAAAGGGCTCGTAAAACAATTTGGTTTAATTAACAACTTGCAAACATAAGTAATGTTGAAACCTTTATATTTAAGTATATAAGCACCGTTAATAGTCCTTTTAGAAGCTATATAGTATAGTAATAGCTTAAAATATATTAAAATATGAATAATAATTAATGATGAAATGAAAAATCCTAATTTTGCATAGGAGTACGGGGCACTTAGAAATTTTCATAAGTAGGTATAAAATATTTTTCTCTACTGGATCGAACCACGACCTCAACTGAGTAGATCTGGCAAGAAACTCAGCGGTTTGTTTTTTTTTCTTTGTATTACTTTCTATTGTGTTAACCATCTTGTTTATAACACGGGCAATAAAAGCTAGTTCCAGTATCTTCCCTAACATTCGACTAAACTAGACTAGAATATGTAGTAATATGATTTTAAGCACATAATTTGATAATATCTCCAGGTGATTTATAGGTGCTTCTTATGTTGCATACCTACATATTTATCTTAACACAAAGTTCGTTTACCCACATTACACATACGTACAGGCTTACTGACCCTCATAACGTCTATCTTACCAAAGATCTGAAGAGGGAAAACAACAAAAACCGAATAAACAATATAAGAAAGTGACAAATAAATCTTGAAATCTCTCCGTCTTACAAATTAGGAGTCTGAGTGTATACAAGTGATTTATTGAACACCGGTTCAATTTATTTCGCAAAACTGACAAATTAGGTAACGTGGTACACTGTGAGTAATATTAAAATATGGAAAAACTGTGTTAATTGCCCGCGATACCAGACGGATTTATGATTAAGTACCGCGAAGCAGACAGAGGGCGAAAAAGAAGAATATGTTTATTTTGATAACGTGAATCATGCCTGCTGGGTTCCAGTAGCGCCGTCGCATGGCTCATATCATACCTACCATACGATTTAACTATAAATAGGACATTGACAGTACTCACAAACATCCCTTTTACTTTAAAACTCTTCTAAAAAATGTTATTAATTCAATTTAATTTTATTAAAGAATAAATCATAAACCGTGATTCGTAAAAGGTTGACAGTGACTGCTTATGAAAGTAATGTTAAAAAAGACGGAGTAGCATGAAAGTAAAGAAACATGAAGCCCAACTACATCATACTAAACTACATAGGAACTACGTACATACGTAGTTACTATGTAGTTTAGTATGATGTAGCGTAGTTTTGAATAGGTACACATGTTGATTGAAACGGCAATTTTAACTATTTTTATTTTTATTTAAAATACCTTAACTATAATCCAATAAAAAAGGTAGGTACGTTAATTGTTAAAAAAAATCATTTTATTAAAAAGTAAAAAAGGGACAGTCCAAAAACAAACTTCATCTATGGCTACCGTTGCGAAGTATAACAGACGCTTTATTATTATAAGTAAGTCGTTTACCTAATCGCTCCATTAAGTCATACTTGAGCTTATATGCGAAAGATGTGCAAGTATCACGCAAATATTATTTCAATGTATCACATCCTGTTTTAATTACACATCTATTGATGTTGATTAATTGCTCTAATAATAACGGTTTGAAAGCAAACTAATAGAGTGATACTTATTTGCAGTAAATTAGAATAGGTACCTACTTATCTTCTCTTTTGAAGGTAAACTTCTTTAGAATCATTGTGATTTGAAACTCGATGAAACGAAAACGTGTTACGAAAGTACGCCATTTACTACCTATTTCTGAATCACGTTAATGACTTTTTTTTGTAGCTTGTATAAGAAATTAAGTTTGGCATATGCGAAATAGGATCTTAGAATTACTTAATTGATTTTGGTCTAAATACCCTTATGCTTTAAATAATTTATTATTTATTAATAATAAATAGGTATTACGATTTTAACGTAAATTTTAAAACTACTACTTACAGTACGTGCTTAGAGTCAAGCACCTATTTCATTATATTTTTTTTATTTTATTATCTTGTAGTAACAAACGCGCAAGCAGCCAACCTGATGGTAAATGGTTACTGCCGCTCATGGACATTTGTAAGTCAACCACAGAAACCACAGAAAGGCAAGAACTGCTTCACGCTAAAAATAGGTGTGGCGGTGGTATTTCCCCGGTCGAACTACATTGGTTCTACCACCTGGCGAATAATGTTTTTCGAAATAATACCTAGTATCGCAGAAAGACAAAATATCAACATTTATGAAAGGATTATTTTCTTCGTCAGAAAGCTCCATCTAGTTTCGAGTAGAAAGAGTTTTTACTTTTTTACCCAGCGTTGCCCTCATTGGTCATAGCGTTATAGATGGCGCTGATAGTTTCTTAAAGTGGTCTTTCAATGCCTTTATCTAGGGATCCGAGCTTTTCTCGGACCTGGAACCTTGATAAATCGATTCCTTGAGTCGAAAAACACCTCATCGTTACAGAGACCCTAATTACACATATACATGTATATAAATAAAAGAATTGCTCGTTTAATTTTATTATTATATCCATTCTTGGTTTGTTGAAGTCTCCTTGCCTTTTTTCTTTATAAGAATGAAGTAGGAAACGAGCACGCAGTGCACCTGATGGTGGTTTCTGCCACTCATGGACATCTGTAAGTAAGTTCATATAGAAAGTTTATCATAGTGTTTGTATGAATTACAAAGGGGAGCCCCCTAAATATTATATTTTTTATTTTTGTACATAATTCGGAAAGCGGTTTACAGAATTACTCTTATCTACCAAGTTTCAACACTGCAGTCTTAATAGTTTTCGAATAAAATGGATGTGACATACGGACAGACGGACGGACAGATAGACATGACGAATATATAAGGGTTCCGATTTTTGCCATTTGGCTACGGAACACTAAAAAAGGAAAATAAAACACGATTTTTAAAAACCATTTATTACAAACAAAACTTACACACGGGATTGCAAATGAGAAAAATTGTGAGGTACCAAAATATAACTATGTCTACTGTTCACTGTTTGTTTTATTATCTTTACTTGATGCACTAAGACCTATAAGTAACTTAATTAAAACTTTTAATTAAGTTCAAATCTTTTCATTAAGTTACTCTATACCTTAATTAAAAGATTTGAACAAAAAACAGTTTTTTAATGCTTGGAAACTAATTGGATAAACATTTAAATAAGACTCTGCCTTTAAAGTTTTAGGGTTTGGCAAAAACATAAGAATCTATTTTATTACCTGTTTACTGTCGAATAAAAAAAGTTATTTAATATTTGCATGTCTTGTTTTCAGAGTATGATATTTATAAAACATTTCAGTGAACAGCAAGCTTTATTCGTACAAAAATATTTATAACTACAAATTATACAATTGCAAATCAACGACACGATATAATGAACTTATAACTATCAGGTCCGTTTATAGAGTAGCCGACGCTCCGAGGGTTTTAAATTAATATAGACACACAGTCTTCAGAATCGTGTATACTTGGAATATTTTCACAATTTCAAAGTACTTAATGTTTTTTTAACATAGTTTATATAGCAATTTAAAATACATTTAAACTACTTCTCATGTTTAGAGTGCACGTATTGCTATAATTACACACAGGTCAAAAAGTCGTGGATCAAACGCAACTAGGGGTTAGATGGCGAATAGAATGTCTAATGCAAGCACTCATTAGTACCAATCTAGTGACAAGTATGAAAAAGATACAGGGTGTAGAATTTTTCGAATTTTAATAAGAATTAGTACAAAAAAAAATATTTTTCTCATAAAACACGAAATAAATTATAGCTCTGCAGGCGTTGAGCTTATGGACCCGTAAAACACTTTTTTGCTGCTAATGATCCCATCTAACCCCTAGTTGCGTTTGATCCATGACTCTTTGACCATCCTGTAGATGCGTTGCTTGATTCAATGAAGACTTTATTCTAAAGTGGATACGCCTATGAATATTTCCCTCACATTATTAAGAACGCGTTAGTAGCATTGCCATGTTTTGGACTGCAGTAATTGTAGTCTAATTTTTACTGAAAAAGTAATAAATCTACTTTACTTTGCGTATGCATCAATTCATTGTTTAAAGGTACGTTTACGTAAGTCTAAAAATCTAAAACATATAGATTTACGAAAAAGTTACAGGCGCCGGCAAACAACTTCTCTATAAACGGAGCGCAAAAATTAAAGCAATATAACATATTCTTATTGTCAAATTAAAATCCTACCACAATTGGTAAACTGTGATATTCAGTTAAAATAAAACTAACTTAAAATGGTTCGTAACTTCAAAATTAAGTTAAAATGGATGGAATTATTAACAGTCAAAATAAAAATAAGTCAAATGTCATCTTTTCATGGAATGTTTTTATAAGTATGCATAGAATTACATAATCCATTTTTTTCGAAGCTTTAATCGTTGATTTAGTAATAAATGGATATCGGACAAGTTATATTATATTTATGTATACATAAATTCATGAAAATAAAGTCATAATTAACGCAAGATGTGAAATGAGCTTCCTTCAGAGGTATTCCCGGAGCGCTAGCATGGGGCTCTTCATGAAGTATAAAAAGAGATCTCCTTCAAAGCAGATGCATTGACAATTCCTTTGGTGTTGCTGGTGCTTTCCATCGGGTAGCCCATAAGTTTTTTTTTTATAAATATAAAGTAGAAAACGAGCAAGCACACCTGATGGGAAGTGGTTACTGCCGGCCATGGACATTTGTAAGCTACATATAGAACAGGGGTTCTATATGAAGTCTATCACAGATGCGTTGCTACTCCCGAGGCTGGAGATGGTCGCCTCATATAAAAGTGAGCCGGCAACCACACCCTTCCACCTCACGCAAGAACTGCTTCACGCTAGAAATAGGTGTGGCGGTGGTACTTCCCCGGTCGATCTACATTGGGTCTACCTGGCAAACTTTTAGACAGCATTATTGGTATTTGGTTAATTACTTGTAGAAATGCGAAATAACTCATTGTAGCACATTTTCTGTATTGTAGCACTTTAATTAGGTCGTTTTTGACATCCACACATTAGTAAATTAATGATTTTAAGCATAAGAGATTCTAAATCCTCATAAATCAATACACGAACTCAAATGTATATCTTTATAATGGACAAATTAAAATAATAAGGTCGTTTTTGACATCCGACATTCACTTTTTATTAAATCAATGATTTTAAGCATGAGATTCCAAATCGTTATAAATCAATAGACGAACACAAACGAAAATCTTTATATAGACAAATTTAATAGATTCAAATCACTATTAGAAATAGCTGTCATATATAGCCTTTATATAATATAGCTGCTTTTGTGCCATGGATGAAATAACTAAATAGACTTACAATGTTTTTGTGTTATTACTTGATATTCGCTGATTGAATCAGGAAAATTTCACTGCTTCATTTTAAAGTACAAAAAACTGGAAAAACGTCTAATAATAAAATTATTCGCGAGTAATTCTAAAAGAAAAAAAACAATTATCCAGAAATTTTCGAATATCGGTCCACCTGGTCGCCCCGGCTTGAATAACACAAACAAACGCTTTTTACACTCTCAGCCCCCCAGGAGGATTTTCTCCTGTGTCGTGGGTGCCATGTACACACAAAGACGAATACACAAACATCCAGACCCAGGACAGAAATCTAAACTCATCATGCACATTTCTGTGTGGCCGGGGATCGAATCCGGGACCGACTGCGTGTCAGACCGGTATGGTGACCGCTCTGCCACAACAGCGGGGAACCGTTGGATCCAGAAGGCACAGGACCGGTTGGAGTGGCGTTTAGGGGAGGCCTATTTAAAGGCGATTATATTAAAAGAAAGTCCATTCAGTTACTTCGTCCACGATTTGAGCAATATAAAAACACTATCAGAATATATTTATTAAATGTAGAAAAGAAGCTGTTTAACACACACGGACAGGATATTGAAATTTCTTTACATATTTATATCAGATTGAAGTAACAAACGAGCATGCACTCAGTCCACTTTAGTAAGTGGTCACCACCCATGAACATCTGTAAACAACTTCATATAGAACAGGGGTTCTATCTGAAGTCACAGATGCGTTGCTACTCCGGAGGACTGAAATGGTCGCCCCATCTATATATATGCGCGGGCAGCTACATATGTGTGTTGTATTTATATGTAATTTGTGTTCGAATCAGAGATAATAAATAAAAAGAAAATAATTCTGAAGTCTCTAAGGGTCAACTTATGAAAAAAGATCAGCTTATTTAAAAAATAGGTAAGCTTGGAAAGTAAAAAAAATAAAGAACATTCTCACCCACTTTGAAAAACACTGGTCGAGGCAAAAAAATCGTGAAGAAATAGGAAAACCTGCTCATTATAATACAAGTCAGCTTAAAAACGAGAAACAGCGCTCTAGATAAAAGAATATCGTAATTTATATCCAGTACCTAATATATTTCCAGAAATTACTTGTACCTTTATGTACGGAGTTTTCATTAAAAATCTGAATTTAAAACCTTTACTTAATTTACTCCTTTTATTTATAGAATTTTCATAAAGAAATTTCAATATTCTGCTAACCTTTTACATAGTGAAAGCGAAGCGATAGCGTTACTACTAAAATATATTGCGTTATTTTTTTAACGTAGTTTTTTATTTTGATTTCGAATGACAGAAAGAGACAAAACATAATCGCACTGGTATTGAACCTTAAAGGAGGAAGGGTCGTTTAGAAAATATATCATATGACTGTTTCAATGATTTTCATACTAACAATATGAAAATTAAGACAATAATTATTGATATATTATAATATATCAATACATAAACGGCTAGAAATTTATAAATAGATTTAGAAAAATCTATCTATTCAAATATGAGTTTAAAAAAAAATACAGACGAATTGAGTACCTCCTCCTTATGGAAGTCGGTTAAAAAAAACGTAACATTAAATGTTAAAAAAAAACTTTATTTTTTAAGTCGCTTAAAATTGTAGAGCTTTTATTTTCCAGCATGAAATAAATGAAAAAAAAAGCATTTTTAAAGTCTGTTTGCAAATGAATACTTGTTAATTTGAAATAAATTGAAACAGTATGTTATATTTGTTTATATTATAGCAAAATTTATAGATAAATATATATATATTTATATCTATAAATATCCTATAAATTATGTTGTGATATATATTATTATAGATATCGCCTCGCTTCGCTCATACTGGCACACGGCTAGAACTTATTGATACATTTTCAATATAAAAATATTAAAAATCACACAGTAGTACTTATATTCTATTCAGGGATCACTATATTCAGGTAAATGCTAGAAAATTCAAGTCTGTATTCTTAGGTCATTTATAAAGTTCAAAATACCTACATTTTTCTGATCGCATCTTCAAAATTACAATGAATGAAGTGTAGAAATAGTGAATTTACACGCACAGTTAAATCTAAAGGGTTTGAACTAATAATTTTGGCAAATGGACATAGAATTTCTAATAACATAGTTTATCGTCGTATGAGCAGTGATAGTCGAGGCTCCGGGGTTCGAATCCCAGGCGCGCACCACTGATTTTTCTAAAAAAAAAATATGTGCGTATTAAAATTAAATGATCACTGCTTTACGGTGAAGGAAAACATCGTGAGGAAACTTGCACATCTGAGAGTTCTCATTAAGAAAAAGTTCTCAAAGGTGTGTCAAATTTTGAAAAAATCGTACAAATGAAGAACCCACCAGAACTTTTTTTCCGCATTAACTCCTTTTATCCTCACTGTACGATAGGAAAATAACAACTAAAATTATATCATACTATATGTTTTGACTCTTGTGAGTTTACGATAAAATCCGTTAGATGGAATCAGGGTCAACGTCAGATTGAAGGTATTGAAGGCTGTATCACACTTCTCTACAGAGCATGGTACTTACATCATAATTCTGAAGATGCGACGCGTCACAAAGTCCGAGTATAAGAAATCTATTTCATTAATATCAGAAAATTTCTATATTGGATTTATTGACGAGAAATCATTATTAACTACAGTGATACCTCGCTTTCGCAAACCTGGATTTACGCGATTTTCAATTTACAAATTTTGGAAAATATAAACTCCGAAAAGCATATTTCAGCTAAACAAAATTTGAGTCGTCAAACTTTGTTACATTTCATGATGGCTTAGACAATTTCAAAATCATCAAAATAACTCTGGCTGGCGGCTGTATTTGAATAATTTGTAAGTTATAATGTGTCGCACACATATAGAACAGCGTTTCTTTCTGAAGTCGATCAGAGATGCGTTGCTACACCCGAGGACTATGATGGTCGACTCATATAAATGATCCGATAATGCAATTAAAATACAGGTTTTTTAATAAATTAGTCTTCCTTGTCTAACAATAATTTCTCTTCAACAAATGATATTAAACTGTAATCTCATTCTTTAGATACATATATCTTTAATTAATTCCAATAATCTATAAAAGACTATATTTAGAAAAATCTACAAAAATTTCAAAATTTGTACGTTCATTTATAATTATTGCATGAAATCACACCTAGATCTAAAAGTCTACGAGATTTTGAAAATTTTAAATCTAGATAAATAGGCGAAGACAAAACAGTTTAGTTTTCTACCTGTGAGTTTTTAAGATTGTTCCGTTTGATTATTGTTGAGGTTTTTGTTGTGGCCACGAAACATACGATTCGTGCAAGCGTCAGCTTTGAGCGAATTTATTTATTTATGCACATACAGAGAAATCAAATATTAGGATAGCTTAAAATTAACAATAAGTGCAAAGGATGTGTTGTTTATACGGTGCTGCCAACTACTTGAAAACTTTCCCTTTGAAGCAGTTTTAAAAAAACCTTTAATATCAACCAAGGTTCAGCCAGGAAAGACAAGAAAAGATTTTTGTGTCTGCAATTTGATGACGAAAAAAATACTTTCAAAACATTTCCCCCTAAATATTTTTCTCCTCAATTTAAGGGTAAAATCCGGGAGTTGGCAATACTACAGTATAGACACACATTTGTTAACGCTAAACGCTGACGCTTGAGATGTAGAGCGATTTAAGTTTGAACCGAATATTTCCTGGCTTTCTAGAAATTAGTATTAGAATCTTAAAGTCTAATATAAAATTCATCGAACTTTCTAAATATTTTCCAATTGACCAATGCCATTAGACCTCATTAATTTAAACTTAATTTTACACTAAATTGGAAGGCCTACATTTACAGAATATTTTCAAAAATTACTTATATATAAATTAGTTCATTTTGTAAATTGATTTTTCAGGTTTAAGAAAAATTATTGCCATATTTAATACTACCAATTAAAACAGTCAATATAAATGTTACAAAAAAAAAAAACAATTTTCAAAAATTTGACAATACAAAGTCTTAAATGAGATTCGATGAGATTCTTATTGCATTTGTATGCGAGTTATTTTGTATGTAAAGTGACAATGTGTGAGTAAATACGACACTGGGTGTCTAAATTATTAGTGTTCTTACCCGTTAGCGTCAGAAAGAGGGTAATTATTTTCGACCGTGCATATATATTTTGTCGTATTAATGGCACAAAATCCTCTTACCAAAAGTTAATCGAATAAATATTTAAACGGGTCATATTTTTCTTGTCACTGTGAGAAAATTAAAGCGTCGAACTGACGAATCGACAATTTTCGTGACTCTGTTAGAAAATTAGAGCGTTTAACCGACGAATCAATATTTTCTTGACACTGTCAGAAAATTAAAGCGTTGAACTGACAATCGACAATTTTCTTATCACTGTGACAAAATTAAAACGTTAAACAGATGATTCGATAATTTTCCTGTCACTGTCAGATAATAAAGCGATGGACAATTGGACATTTTTTGTGTCACTGTCAGAAAACTAAAGCTTTAAACCGACGAATCGTCAATTTTCTTGTCACTGTGAGAAAACTAAAGCATTAGTCCTATAAGTGTGATATATAGGGATATGTGTATGTGTTGTACCGTCGATGAGTTTGGTCCGTAGACCAATGGGTCCGGACGAAGGCCCGGGTAGTTAATGTCGGGTATTGGCGAGCCTGGAAACATAAAAAAATATGATTTATTTCTTATATACTACTTCATCGTTCATAAACAGAAAGGCAGATTATGTTTGTAGCCGCAAAACTAGAAGAGTACTCAATAAATTCAGTTACTTTTCTTGCATATATCATTGCATTAAGGGTGTTTTATACCCTTTTTTATAATTTACATTTTTTAAATGCTTGTTTTTATTAGAGTAGGAAATGCTAGAAGAGTCTAAAAGCACTGGCGAATCCAGGACAGGGGGTACGGGCTCCCCCCCCCCTTACCCTTCCTTCTATCTAAATGCAAGTACTTATACGAGGATACTCTTTATCGGGCGATATTACATCAAGATTCTCCCCCCCCCCCCCCCCCCCCCCCCCCCCCCCCCCCCCCCCCCCCCCCCCCACACCCAAAACAAAAAAAAAAAAAAAAAAAAAAAAAAAAAAAAAAAA
>DWNE01001815.1:0-20657 GCA_018249875.1 Cecropterus toxeus | reverse complement strand
ACATGCAGCACCCCTAGCGGCTTGTTTCGGAACTAAAATTTACAGAGGGCATTTTGGCAGAAACAAGACTCAATCTTGTATGGAAAAAACAAGACAAACTCGTACTAATAATGGTACAGCTGTGCCACGCAGTTTCACCCGCGTTTATTACAGAACAATATTTTAAAAACAACAAACATAGCAAGGCGTTGTGTAGCATTAAGCCTTCCACGATAAATTTACTATTCAACACAAATATATTTTTTCAATTCGAACCAGTAGTTCCTGAGATTAGCGCGTTCTACCAAACAAACTCTACTGCTTTATGATATTAGTATAGATAGTAAGGTGAAAGTTTGTGTGGATGTATGTTTGTTACTTTCACGCAAAAACGGCTACTTGGATTTGAATTTGATCTGGCATACTGAAAGTTTATGCTTTAGATATCACATAGGATACTACATACCGTGGTAAACATGACCAAAGCAGAAATATATTTAGTGTGATTGGCCATGATTACAATCGATGTAACTGAGACATAATATCGGCAAAAAGAAATTAAAACACTGCATGTGGTGATTGCCTTTAACATTTTAAATGTATAAATGCCGCGATAATATGATCCCAAAATCATGTATACAATCAGGGAAACTGCAGGAAGAAGCTAGAAAGAATATATCAGTGTAATACTAAAACAAGCTGAAGAAAACACTTGTAAAGTATGATAACTTCAAATAAAAAGTCCTGAAAAGAATGAATTTATTTACATGGAATCCAATAATTATTTATTCCTACAAGGCTTTAAATGATGAATAAAATCTGAACCTAAAGTTGAAGCCTTACTTACCTGCATCGGAATTTTTCAATAACATGCATATTAAAATTATCACATACTGTAATAGTGAAGAGAAACATTAAAAAATAAAAAAAAAAAACACAAAAAATAAGAAACCGGTTGCGTTCCAGGTTCGATCCCCGGCCAGTCAGACATCTGAATTATATATATAGATTTTGGTTCTGAGTCTAGGTGTTTGTGTATTCGTTTTTTTGTTTCCATGGCACCTACGACACAGAAAATAGGTGTAGGGCTGAGTGTAGAAAACGTGTCGCAGTACACAAAATGGCTCTCTATCCATTAGGCCCATACATGTCGTGTGCGTATTAATGTCAGTCTTCCAAAATAGCCTCGCCAAATGGGGAATCCAGCGAAAATGCAATATGAATAAGTCAGCAGCTTCGCTAAACTGGATTAACACTACGCTCGTACTATTCCATAGCAATTTATTACCTGATGTGATTATTGTGTAATAAATGTGGAAGTCTATAGCTCTTAAAGAATGGGTGAACCTAAGTTACTTTAGGTAGGTCCTTAAATTAAACACATAAACGCTTTCTACACTCATAGCCTCACAGTAGGATTTTCTCCTGTGTCGTTGGTGCCATGGACACACAAAAACTTATACACAAACAGCCAGACCCAGAACAGTAATAAACTCATAATTCACATTTCTGTTTGGCCTGGGATTGAATCCGGGACTTACGTGTCAGACCAGTAAGGTTGACCGCTCTGCTACGCGGGTCGTCATATGTCGGGTACTAGATACCCCTGAATGCGTAGGAACTTTTCCTCCATCTTGAGGCGCCATGTTGGATTTAGAAAGTCATCACTAATCTTATTATATGGTTTAAATTCTGTTACCGTTATACTAACGAAGAATATTACCATCTTAGAAATAACGAATATTATAGCAGTATTATAGGAGTGATAGCCTAATGGTTGAAACTCGGCCTCTCAATCGAGGATCCGGGTTCGAATCCCAGGCACGCACCACTGATTTTTCTAAATTAATGTGCGTATTAGAATATAATTATCACTGCTTTACGGTGAAGGAAAAATCGTGAAGAAACCTGCAAATCTGAGAATTCTCATAAAAAAAAAGTTCTCAAAGGTGTGTGAAGTCTACCAATTCGCACTTGGCTAGCGCTGTGGACTATGGCCTATAACTCTCTCACTCTGAGAGAAGACTCGCGCCCAGCAGTGGGACAATACTGGGTTGACGAGAGAGAGAGAAATAACGATGGTGACAAGAACTCATCGTGTTCTACCACACCTAAATAAACTATTGATAGACTAAATTTAACCAAAACATTACGGACCCCATGAACTACCATAAAATGAAACTTCCGTGGTCTTTTTCGTCGTGAATAATTAAACTTATTAATGCTAGGTCGGAATTAGATTAATGATATCCATCTAAGGGGACCGTAGTTCGATCCTTTTCAATGGTGATTGGGGTTTGAATAATGAAGAGAAGCTTAGAGTGTGTCTAATTACTGCGTATCTATTATAAGTAAAGAAAGGTTGACCAGTATACTTCCGACGAACTAGCACACCAATTCTTACCGTGAAGCAATTTTTCGTTTTATCCCAGTGCGTTAGAAGAATGATTTTAGAGCGTATGTATTTTGTATGTTTGTTTGTATGTTCTGTGACATGCGCTACAACCTACGTATTGTGACATATGACATATCGTTACAATACTTCACGTTTAAAGCATTACATAGGCTATGTCATTCTTTAAAATAGCCTCTTTAAATAGGGAAAGGAGGAGAAGGTACGTCTTATTAATTATTACCATGGACACCTGTTAGCAACTTCATGTAAAACAGGGGTTTCTTCAGAAGTCAATCAGAGATGCGTCGCTACTCCCGAAAGCCAACATGGTAGCTATATATGAAAGGAAGTAGGTGATCACACCCTTCCACCGCAATGGAAGAACTGCTTCATCTGAAATAGGTGTGGCATGTAACATGCAATTTCTACCAACTTATGTAAGAAGAAACCATTTTGTAATTCATGAATGGAAACGCATTTACGTTGAACCAATTACAGAGTTGGTTATAGGTCCATAGGTGGCAGCAGCCACTTATCCATTAGATGGACTTCACGTTCGTTTATTATTTTACTCGGCACGAAAGGTTTCAGTAAAATGGCCAATATATCACGTTTCGTATGTGGGAGCCCCCCTTACATATTTGTTTTATTCTGTTTATAGTATTAATTGCTATAGTGGCTACAGAAATACATTATATGTGAAAATGTCAACTGTCTAGCTATCACGGTTCATGGAATACAACCTAGTGATAGACAGATGGATAGAAGGACAGCGGCGTCTTAGTAGTAGGGTTCCGTTTTTACCCTTTGTGTATAGGAACCCTAACAATGTTTGTACTTCTAAAGTAAGCTCTTTGTAGATGCTAAACTGACTATACGAAAACATAAAATAATTAGTATGACGTCAATTTTGTCCTTAATTAATTTTGAATCAAAATTACTTAATTACCTCTAACAATTACTATCGTTTGAAAATTAATTATCACAACTAGGCCGATTGTACACCCAAAACTAAAATTAAATTGTATTCTATAATTATTTAATTAACTAATCTATAGATAATTTAAAGGAAAAACGTATAATATAGAAAGAAAACGAAAAAACAAATAGATGAAGCTATTATACGAGTAACATTTTTTTATTATTCGCCGAAATAAAAAAAAAACATGTTGTTTACTATTTAAATTCGTTGGACACACAATGATGCATGTTCATCCCGCTTGGACTTATAGCTTATGCCTACTTTCTATGTCGACTGGCAATTGTGGCTTAGACCACATCCTAATAAATATCCGCTTAAGTTTATGACTTACAACATATTATAAATGATTATAAAATAAGTAAATGTAACTTACGCCATAGTCTAAAATATTTTGAAGTGTAAGTGTACCTTGTTATCTATTGTAAACACGCTGGCGGCTGTAACATAGACCAAATTTAGCTTACTTAAATTTTGTTTATTTATTTATTTGACGTGCCAACACCATACCAAACAGTAATTTTACAAATAACATTATGTAATAAAATAAGGTACACTGGTATTCAAGCCAATTATAGGCGTGTACAACATTTGCAAAAATGAAGACCTGTTGCAAAGAATGTAAATTATGATGAAAATAAAATAACTCTACAATAATTATACGTTAAATATCTTACGATTATATCTTAGGAAGCAAAATATATATAAATAATTTGGCACCGTCCAGCACGTTCTATTCCCTGGTGAATGTGACTTACGTCACCACCTAATAAGTGTATGTATGTGCAATGCATTACTTATATCCTATTGCAAATATGCTGGCGTCTATAACTTGGGCCAAAGTTCATAAGCGACGTCCGGCACGGTCTAATTAAATTTCCATCAAGTCCTCGGGTGACAGGCCTCTGCCTGAATCGCACTTACTTTTTAAAGTCCATAACTTACGTTTCAATTTAATTATGAAGACGCTTATAATTTTCGCGGGAGAGAAGATGCAAATTAGTAAAGTTTCGTTATTTATTATAGACACTGATCTAAGTTGTAATGACAACGCAGTATCTTTGCTGAGTTTAGCTGCCATCGTTTGCTTTTTACAAGTATATATATCTTATAGAAGATATAGGACAGTTGGGCTACCAGATGGAAAGAAGTCATTATCGCCTTTGGTCATTTGCAATACCACAGGAATTTTTCAAGGCATCGCCGGCTTTAAATTAGAGCCTTTACAAAGAGCCTTATGAGTAAGCCCTCCGAGATTACCTAAGGAGGAAGTTCATTTCAGATTTTGGACGTTTATGGCAGAAATTAGTCTTGTATTTGTGTTTTTTTACTGAATTGGAAAAGCTAAGAAATATGCAATCAGATTTCATGTAATTTATTAGTTAAAGTATAAATAGTGAAGCAGATATACTATATAGCAGGTAATTTTAATATCTACCTAATAGCTGATATGCTATTGGTTAGATATTACAGAAACAAGACTTATTCAGAGTAAGTATAAGACTGCGCCGAGCACAACTAGAACTGTCTATTTTTCGACGTTTACCGTATCTCTCAGATAAAACCTGAGATTTACAAAGTGGATGGTGGTAAAAGTTGGAAATAATCGATGATCTCCGATTATTTCAGAGTTTTACCGTTAAGAGTTAGTAAATCTAAATAAATATAATATGTACAATTTACTCAAAAATATTGTCAAATCTAATTAAGGTCTTAAACATAGTAATTTCATTTGGTAAACTGCATTCATCCATCGCATTAAAAACACACAAAGCTCTTTTTATCACCTTAAAAGCGATATTTACGAAACATTCGTCCAATACTCAAATATGATATCCTCACGGCCCGAAATAGCCAACTAACTTTACTAAGAGGGTCTCGAGCAATAAATTTCAATTTAAAATAATTTCCCAGCAACGTAGGGAAATAGCTTACAGGGATGGCATAATAACCACATCAAAGTTTGCCGAGGTACATAAAATGTTCGCCCACAAAATCAGATTACGTCCGAAAATACGGCGCGCCAAATAAAATATGAGCTGACCTGTAACACAATTTTAAAACTGGTCAACCATTTGGCACCGGTTCATATACCGATGCCCCAATAATTGATAATATTCGCCACTTGTATTCGATTTCGGCTTGGATCATCAGAAATCGTATATTTTTTATACAGACATAAATAATATGGAATTGAAGTGTATTTCGAAATAAATGTTTTGTTCATGCTTATTTATTATTTAAGTGAATTACTAACCTAACCTATGTCTGCTTTTTTTACTGTAGAAGAAATCAAGTAAGCAGCCCTCTTGATCGTAAGCGGCTCTTGCGTAAACCCCAGATAAGATCAGTCTAACTGGAGACTGACCAAAGATGCCTTGTTATTCCTGAGGACTAAGTAGGAACGGTTCTGCTAAGTCTCCCTTATGAAACATTTCAGATCGAAACACAGGACTTACCACTGCTGTTATTACGTAGAAACAAGTGTGGTTTCGGAGTCAAATCACAGAGTCCTACCTTCGCATATCAAAATCATAGATACCTTTAACCCGTCAACGAGATCCTTGAACCCGTTTTAACTACTCCCAGTCACGTATCACAGCCCAATCGTTAAGACACCCTATACACCGACCCACTGTGTATCTTATGGCGGTGACATGTCGGCAAATATTTGCCCTCGTAACGCTAAACATACTGCGTAAGGAGCTTTCCTCAGTATTATACTATGAAGTGGCTCCAGACTAGGTATATAACAGTTTGAACGTCTAATGTTATGTTTCAAGATGTTAAATAACTTTAGAGAGAGAATTAGTAAATCGATCAAATAGTTTGGTCGACGTTTATGTATCCATTTGATGCTGTATGTCGGATCAAGATATATTATATCCCGATAAGTTACGTTAATAATAAAACTAAACAGTTGTTCAACTAAAAGTTGTATATGATTATAAGCTAGGCCTTGCTTTTATAATTTTACATTGATATTCTATGGATTTAACAGAATTTAAACAATTCGTGTATTTTTTTCACGTAGAGACAACTTTTTGGGTTTAACTGATCGTCTAAGTTAAGCAAAGGCACAGTTCAATTGCCACCAAACTTCAATTTTCACCCAATTTTTTGTCGAAACGTTAGTGACAAAGTTCGTAACACCATCAAGTGGTGGACTTCATTATTACGAAAAACGAGCCGTGTTCCGGCGCAGATTTAAAAAGGTTGAAACCGAAAATCGGGCGTCGGTTTAAGCAAAATAATTCGGAGAGGAAATGAAAAGAAAAAGTTTCAAACGTTAATTACGCTCATTTTTATCCCAATTTTCGTTGAGTGCCGACTTCAATCTGATTGAAGATTGTTTCAGGAATAATGGCATGGAAGCTTACACGAGATTAAATTTTTATTACGAACAAATCAAGTGTGTTTTAATAGTATTGATGTTTGCGACTGCGTCAGAAAGAGGGCATTTCTTTTCGAGCGTATGTGTGTTTGTATGTATGTGTCCATTTCTTTGGCACACACCACAGCAGAAGCGACTTGACGGAATGTAACATACGACATATCATTAGAATAGGCTATATTTTTTTTTAAATATAACTTATAAATATCACAAATACGACATTATATCAAAAATAATGTTTAATATTACTTATTCGCAATCCTTCATACTATTATTTTTGCAAAAATATGTAATTTACAGACACGCTTTTGTTGATGTGAAACATCTATAGGCGCAGGTAAAAATGATTATTGGTGTGACGATGCATTTATTTCTTTTAGCGCCATCTGTTATAAATTTTCGGAATTATCAAGTATCGAACAAATCCAAGTGGGCTACGGTGATAGTTCGACTTAGTGTTCGTAGTTGGTGTTATTTACGTTATTGCTATATATTTAGTTTTCATCAATCTCGTCTTTCATGCATATTTCTTGTACAAACACGATGTTTCAAATCTGCCAGGCACCTCGTGACGGATATTTATTTTCATTGTATAAATATATTTTTTTTAAATAACCGTTGATCAAGTTGTGATTTGAGGCTTTCATGAAATTCGTTCAAGAAGTCATCCCCTGAGTCTGAATTGGGCGTTACTTTCAAAGAGTATTTAGTATTATCTAACACCGTATACTAAAAGAACATCCATTACAACGCTAATAAACCTCCACGTACCTACCTATTCTTGAAAAAGACAATTTTGCAATGGCTGAATAAATTAACAATTTATTTTATCAGACGAGCTAATTAAATTTAAGTATTTATTTTCATTTCATTCCATTTTGCTACATTTGCTTTTCATATACGTTTTCCGATCTCAGGGCTTCTGTAAGAAATTTCATTTTGAAATAAGGAAATATATGTATTATTAAATGTACGATTACTGTAATGTTATCGAGTATAAAAGCTTATAAATAAATAAAATACAATAAATAAATTTACGATTCAAGATCAAAAAGATCTTGCCGTTTGAAAGTTCTTGCGCAAAGATACAAAAATCAAAACAAAAGATATATACACTTTTTATACGTTGAGTATTTTATCGTAAATTTTCATATATATACAGACATAGTAATTTTATTTATATATACATAGCTCACAAAAACGATGAGGTGCTCAAGCTTATTAGGGGTCCCTGAACCAAACGGTTTGTTTGCTGTTAACTATCATTATTGGCCAGCGCACCCTAAATGCTTGAGTAACGAAAATGGACAAACGGAATATCGGTCAAGTACGAAGCGAATCGCGTATCAAAACATGGTTCATTTTCTGCCTCGTTTTAATGCTAGTAAAACTATGAGGAGCTACTTGTTCTATCGGTCACTATACTTGACTGACACAAAATAAAAATAATGCTTATCATTTAAAACTGGGCCAGTATTATATTTATAGCAAAAAAAACATTAAAATATCAAAAAATTATACATTACAATATTATATAAATAAGAAAGGAAAAACAAAGGACTATTTGATACAAAAAGTTAAGGCTACGGAGTCATCTATCCATCCACTCAATAGTTCTGTCAGGTCCCAGGACTGAATATTGTTCTCCCCTAAAGGAAGTCTTGCCAAAAGTCACAGCGTTTGGAATGCATATTTCAGACCGCAAATGTTGCTGATGCACAGGAAAATGCTGCTATCTATATCCTAAATTTTTGTCCCTTAGTCATTTCTTACGACCAATAAAGGGTGTGGTGTTATTCAACACCATCATCACACGGCCAAATACACCTTCACAAAATTGATCATTCAAACATATTCCCCGGTTATATAAAATACGGTTTCATAAAAGGAATTCATTCAAACATCACGAGAGTCTATTTTCAGACTATTCGATACAAAATACAACTCAGCTCAACGTCTAGATGCTAAACACGAGAGGATTCATGTTTTTGATGCTATTCCCGGCCGCCTCAATCCTAACATTCAGAACGGCTAATAAAAGAGAGGAGTACACTAATCCAATTTACTCCTCTATTGAATTGCATAGGTCTTTTTACTTTGTAAATTGAGCTGCAGTGATGGGATTGAATAGGTATTTACGAGTTATCCGGTTAGAGTGTATTCACACTGACATCAAGTTAATGTAAGCCGGTTTCGTCGAATATCGAGTCAATGTCATTTGCAAGGAGGAAAGAGTATGTCCCATCCAGTCAACTCTCTTTGTACTTACCACCTTGGTAGCCTCAATGGTTTTCAAAAAGAAAAGAAATCATCCTCCAAAAAATCAATCCTCAAAAAGAAATTCAAAAACCGCATATCGTGAGTACTCGTAACATATTAAAAAGCCTCAATGGTGATGGTAGCATCACCAATTTCTAGTTTGAAGCAGTTTCTGTGTTTTAGCCGAAGTATGTGATTGTTCATTTTAAATGAGGCAATCATCTTAGTCCTCGGGATTAGCAACGGTACTATGATTGACTTCAGATAGAACCTGTTTATTAAGCTGCTTACAGATGTCCATGGGCGGCATTGACTCACCATCAAGTGGACTGCTCATTTACTTCAGTCTCATAAAAATATATGAAATGTAGAAAATAAAATGTCCGTATATTTTCTATAATACATAAAAGCTTAGCTTACACGGTACAAAGCACGAGAGACCATTTGTAAATAAATCATTGAATAGGTTACGATTATGCTGCTCAGGTTCCCTCTACATTGTTATTACACCTTTTTGCGCACGGTTTATTCAAATATCAGTATAAAAGAATAAAATTGAAAGGTCCGCCATACAAAATTGCCAACATTTCTAAGCTTAAATTATACGCCTATTTCCAAAAAAAATACTAATATCATACTTTTTGTATGAATGAATTAAGTATGTGATTTGTTGAATAAAACATATAGCCAAACGATAAATATCGAAATACTAAACCAGGATTTTTAATAAATAACAAAAGAAAATATTTTTATAAGGTTAAAATGGCAAACGATGATTCAGTTCACCTGATGGTAAGTGGTTACTGCTACCTGCTATATGAACATCTGTAAGAATCATAATTAAAAACACAAGTCCTATCTGAAGTCGATTATAAATGCATTGCTACTCTTAACAACTAAGTTTTGCGTTTCCACCAAAACGCAAGAATTGCTACACGCTAGGCATAGGTGTGACGGTGGTACCTCCCCGATCGACTGGTTCTACCTGGTATAAATGATTAAATAACCCGGGTTAATAATACCTACTTAAAAAAATAAAATTCGACGCGAATCGTTACAAAGAGAAACGCAGCAGCAGAAACGCTGTAACCTGCCTGTGTGTATTCCTACTGTAGATCAGGAATCAGATAAAATCGCGTCTAATGGCGTAACTCCCGTGCCTCCACGATAAAATTAAATGAAAATTGTATACAGCACTGAAACTAACACAATACGCTTATAAACAAATAAAGGCTTAGATCTGCTTATAATGCCGTAAACAGTTTGTAAAAGCGAAAACACTTTAAGTGGATTATACGAGATAATCAATAATATCTCAGAGTAAGGTCTTAGGCACTAATTACCAATCCCTACGGTCTGATTTCTGTGAGTTCAGTTCCGCTACAACTTTGTTAATTTGCCACAAAGATGAATCTCTCGGGCCGCACTTTTTGTTTCAAAGCCCAGTTGAGGAAAAAGATATCTTTTCGTAATACCTGAAGGAAAGCCGCTGGAAAGATTGGATTTTTATGATAATTAAACAACTTGCAATTAGATTGTGTGGTATCACCATAAGCGTATGGTGTTGTACACAGAATGTTCTTATTCATGTATGTATTTGAACGTGTTATGTTATAAGTTTAAAAAACGCTTATTTCACGTTCATATTCTATGTATATGTATACTAATATATAAAAATGATATGGTGTGTGCCATGTGACAAATTGTTGATGGCATATAAGACGTTAACTTTTAGTTTTCTTTCCGCAGGTCCACCATCATCATCATCACTTTTCATGTACTGGTACATGTTTCATGTTAGCGAGTAAACCCTAATTTTTTGTCACGTAGCGAAGCATGGATACTTCAGCCAGTACATTATATTTGAAGTTTTTTTATTAGATTTTTAAAAACACGCTTTCTACACTCATAGTCCCACATTAGGATTTTCTCCTGTGTCGTGGGTGCCATGAACACACAAAGTCGAAAATACACAAACACCTAGACCCAAAGACGTGTTCTTCAAAATTCAAAGACGTGTTAAGTAGTACTCTTTAAGGGTACTTAACATGTCATATCTAGCAAACTAGCTTAGCAAACGATTCATGAGATATCGTTTTCTAAGCTAGTAGCAAGCGAGCAAGCAGTCTACCAGACGGTAAATGGCCATTGGCCATGTACGTAATGGCTGTATATTACGTAAGGTTCGTAATAAATATTTTATGATAAAATCCGCTTCACTGTACTCTCCTTCCGACCTAATCATGTAAAATACATACGTAATTAGGCAGAAAAATATTTTTCCACAAAAATGAGGGATTTTGTGGGAGAAAATCATTTTTCAAACTTCCCTTGTTCCGTGGTTCTCAGCGCACAAAGAATGAAATTCTCGCAAAATCATCCTTCGGTTAAGGGTATTTATTCAGTTTAATAAGCTTATGGAAGCAACATGTAATGGAGTAAAATAATATAATAAAAGTACACAAAACATTTTGGAATAATCCTCTCATTTATCCGCTATTTCCGTGGTTTAGTGAACACAATAACGGCCTAACATAAAGAGTTCAGAATTCGATCCCCGGCCAAACAGATGTTTAAATGAAAAAAATATTTTCTAATCAAACTGTTTGTGTACTTGTTTATGTGTTTAATGTATATAAACATTATTTTCTATCAACTATCGTATATGTAGGTAACTATACTTTCGTTTGTTAAAATAATTCTTTCTTTTCTGTCAAAAAGGCATAAATTTTCGTCATTATTACTTTATTTTACTTCTTTTTAGTTTATCGCCTTTATATAGTGTACATCCAAAATATATTTTCCTACCCGTTTATACAAATTTACACAAAACGATGACTTTTTATTACTTCGATTGGAGTTGCCGAAACAATAACAAGAAAATATAGATATTTCTTTTTAGATGTACATAATTATATTCTATCAGTCTCAAAGTTTTGTAAGATTCTCGGGTAAACAGACAGCTTTATAGCATAGAGTATGATTCTCCCGTTACATTAAGAGCATGGCTAACTATAAGTGATACGCCTGAATTATTTAAGACTGCGCAGGTGCTCCTTGAAAAGGCCTCGCATTGTGAAGCATCTTAGGATTAAAAATTCAGTGAGTACTAACTACAAAGTGTAGTTTATTATATGAACGAGACTTGCAAACATTGTGTATAATCGTTATCGAAGAAGATTAAGCGAAATCCAGCGAACTATAAATTCGAATGTTACCCCTTTGGGTTATTTTCTACTCAAGATAAACGATACCGTTGTAGTTTTAAGAATAATATAAAGTACATTTAGGCATATAGCTAATTCCTTACAATATAAGTTCATATATTCGAATACACACTTCTCGTCAACCCATTATTGTCCCACTGCTGGGCACGGGGCTTCTCTCAGAGTGAGAGAGTTTTAGGAATACACACGTAACATAAAAATCGAACAAGTGCAAGTCGGACTCATTATCTATAAAACGGCAAGAAAAAAAAGATTTGCTGTATGAGAATTCCCCCTTAAATATTTATTTTATTCTATTTGAAGTTTTTCTTGTAGCGGCAACAGAAGTACATCACTTGTGAAAATTTCTGCCTATAGGTTGGCAGAAATTTGGCCTGGTAACAAACATACGTACAGTGGAGCTTATAAGTATGAAATAGCAAACGAGCAAGCAGTCCACCGGATGGTAAGTGGTTACTGCCGCCCATGGACATTTCTAAGCGACTTCATCTAGAACAGGGGTTCTATCTGAAGTCGTAAGCCTTTTTTGCATATGAACACAATATTTGTTTTTTTTTTAAGTGTGTAATCCTCATGGATACCCAGCCGCTCGGGACAGCAGCTGGGTTATGCCGGACTCTTACCGGCTAAACCCCCACTGTGTTTTCTCTCGCACCGTACGGCGGGAACACGGGAACGCTTTCGCAACCATCCGCAACCTGCCGGTGCCTGGCCGCTTCCGCAGCCCCTCCTTGTGTGGAGCATGGAACTCCCCTCCAACAGCAAGACGCACCAGAAAACACAAAGGCGCGCCTTACCTCCAAGGCCCCATCTGCAGGGCGACGGACCAACCAAAACCGTCACCCAGGGGCCGTGGACATGGGTAAAGCCACGCCTGTAAGGAGTAGAAAACCTTACAGGCATCGACCTCCCACACCCAGCGGCGGATCCGCTCCTTGGCTCCGCCGCAAACTACCAAACGGCCGCAGAGGACAGGGAGGACGGCAACGACACACCGCATCTCCTCTTCCTCTGCGGCCCCACCGCCAACGCATCCGACGAAATTTGTTATTTACCTCATAATTAAAAATATTACCTTTCTACTATTCCAACATGCTAATAGTGCCTATTAAGCTCATATTAATGCATAAATATTTTATTACTTCACTTCAATCCAGACATTAATCATTAAATGTCCAATTAAATATTTTTTGTTTCAAAACCATTTCTATACAAAACACTGTCCAGAATCCTATAACCACACAGGAAATTGCAGTTCGAAAAATTCCAAGCGCAAACTAATTTGCAATACAATGCGGCATAAACCAACAACGGCAGTATACTGCGCGGTCTGTACGCGTCGATGCAACGTTTAATCTAACTTTACCCGCCAAGTATTCTGACCAAAGTCGGACTTAGTATTAATTATTACCCCAGGGCCACGTTCCCGAGTAATGAAGGAAACTTATTCGGGAAAGTTCAGTTTAAATGAGGAATAAAAACTATTTAGGTGCAAGGAACGAGACTTATGAATTATTTTTCAAATTTATCTGGAGCTACTTTGTGCTGAATTTATTTACAGCCATTTGTAAACGTAGAAGCTGCTCTGTTTGCCATAGAAGTACGGATTATTCAGACTCCTAATGAGAAACTTGGTAACATGACATTCTAATAGTGTATAAAATAAAAGAAGTCTGCAGGTTTTTTTATTTAACTTCACTTAAGTTTAAATCAACTGTAAACTATAGCCTCAAGAGCGAAGGGTAAAAATTAATGTATGGCTGTTTGTTTGTATGTGTGTATGTAAGGCCCTCCATCTCAATTATTCATCGGATAACAGTCGTAACACCTTGTCTGAGGTCTTATTGGCGATTCGAAAATGTTTAACACAGAATTCTAATAAATATTTCTCCCATCATATGTTTTAGACTAGCGTAAAATCTTTAAGACCTTTTCCATCAAAAAAAAAAACAATCCCAGCGAACATAAAGAAGGTTGATAAATAAATTATTAACCCTAAAAACTAAATAAATGCATCGAAAAAGCTCATATAAACGCTTTCTACACTCATAGCTCCACAGTAGGATTTTCTCCTATGTCGTGGGTACCATGGATACACAAAAACGAATACACAAACACCTAGATCCAGAAGAGAAATCTAAACTCATCATTCACATTTCTGTCTGACCGGGGATCGAACCCGGGACCCACTGCGTGTCAGGCCGGTATGGTGACCGCTCCGCCACGCTCCTAGGTTATTGATACTTCATAGTCTTCATACTATAGAAATATATTAGGTATTATAGTTTAATATGCGTATAACTAATATAGTTATATTTAAGCTCGAGGATCAAATCACGGCGCTCCCATATTGTGATCCGAACTTCGAAACTCGGATATTGCTTAGATCATCGTTAACACTTGCTCTGCCAAGTTCCCCCAAGTAATTAATTAGTTGCCAAGGCGGAACACTTTTTTTAAATTAATACACCTACTTTACAGTTTCGAAGTTTCGCTACTCATCTTTCGCTGTAAACGATTTGAATTTTAAAAGGAATATGATGTCAGAAGTTGGAAATTAGTTTTAAGGCACACCCATTCTTACAGTCTAGGCTTGATTTAAAGGTTTTGCATGTTTTATTGTTCAAATGGATACTTAATCCTCAGGCACAGCGATCAATCTGCTGATTACTAATGTGTACTAATTGTGATCTCCATTGCAATCTGAGAACTATACGAGTACTCAATCTTCTTATACCTATATTAAAAATTATAAAAAAGTAGAGTTCGTTTGGATGAATGCGCTAATCTCAGGAACTACTGGTTCGAATTGAAAAATCTTTTTGTGTTGAATAGTAAATTTATCGTGGAAGGCTTTAGGCTATATATGTAACATCTCGCTATGTTTGTCTGTTTTTATTGTTCTCTAATAAACGCGGGTGAAACTGTGTGACGGCGGGCTACCGCTGGATTCAGATGGCGCAGGACCGGTCGGAGTGGCGCAGACGAGGGGAGGCCTATGTCCAGCAGCGGACTTTAAAGGGCTGATAGATAGATTGTTACTGTCAGGAAAAAGTTCTTATAAAAGGGAAAAAATAGAAAAGTTTCGATAAATTAAAAATATCAACAAAATCTGACCTTATGACGTTTGACATAACTGTCAGTCTTACCAATTCGAATTCAAAATTCATAGTTAAGACAGGACAAAGTCTGTCGGATCGGTTAGTTATTTATAAAATTTTCTGTTCTATATTAAGAATATTTCATGTATTCATGGCACTCACGACGCAGGAAATCCTAGTGTTCATTCACTAGGTTTTATTTGATACCCATCCTTTTTCCCCTATTTCCTGACATTCTTGCCATTTTTAAAAACTATATATCCATATTACTTTCTAAACGGCGACGATTCGAATGATATGTCATATATCACAGGCCGTCCGTGTGGGCTGTAGAAAAGGGACATACATACATACGCTCGAAAAACATCAACCCCCTTCTGACGCAGTCGGATAAAAACTCCTAAAAGCAAACCACACAAGTAAACCCTGAAGTTTTTGTCCCCCCAAACATTACGTTCCCGATTACCACACAACAAACATTACCCGACTTAATCGTTATAGCACTTCAGATGAAGTGCGACCGCCATTAAAACTTCCCACGGGATCCCTTAGACGTTGCACCAGTAATCAAAATATCCCGAAAACTTTCCGAAACTTTTAAGTCACTCATGAATAGCTCATAGGCCGCCACTTGTTATGTTTAAAACTTTTTTATTTTCTTCTCCGTTTAAGAGGCTGGCGATTCACCGACGGTCCGATGAATAATTACGGAGAATTTCTTGCCTGTCACGTTCCTAATGAATATTAGAACAGGCTTGTACTTTAGACAGATTTCATGGAGAAAAATATATTCGAAAAGAAATCTGCGGCTGTTGCGGAGCGAACGAAATTCGTTAATTAAGGAGATAAATAAGTCAGTAAGCTAAGCGAAAATTTGTCCATCCATCGCGTTTTTGCTGGATTCGCAAACTGTTTAGAGATCGGGTCATTTTTTCTGGTAGAAAAACAGATAATTTAGTAGATGTTAGAGCTGATCTTATTAAAGGAATTGAAGTAGCATATGAGCATGCATTCTAATGGTTACTGCAACCCATTGACAACTGGAATATAACTCAAAGAAAACAGACTTAAATCAAAAGACAGATCAAAAATGCCTTTTTTAACCAGCAGCGTTCAACCAGATTAGACAGCAAATATATTTTGTCCTCTGGTTAGAACTCAGAAATAGAATATCTATTTTTCACTAGTAACGTTCAATTAGCGTAAAGGTAGACTTTAAAGTCAAGTAGATACAGATGAAATGACTTATTTTTATTCTTTTAATTTTCTAGATTCTTCCATTACGCCCGCCATTTTCTTGAACAATGATTGTTTAATGAGACAGATGTTCCCCGAATCTGTAATTCTAGATGAACATTAAAACTCTACACAATCTAAAGCCTCAGACTTTAGCACTAAAGTTCCAGAAACTCAGATTCTAAACGAGATAATGATAATTTAGGATTCAAATTAAAGAAACAGTTAATTTTGCTTAACTTAAATCGGTTTTTGTTAATTGTAACATAAAGCTGAATTTAAGATAGCGTTTGTAAGTAAATACATTTTTTCCTAAATAACTTATCCGTATTCTAAATGTAGATCCGTATTGATATTATTATGTGTCAAATGCAAAGTAAATTAAGGGTTTTTCGTCTTCAGTCATGGCCTTTCATGGAAAATTATCCTGTTACTACCTTATTGCATCTTTTCTTTTTGTTTCATTTGTTTCCTATTTATTCTTGGTTATATTCTTTTTAAATATATATGATTTGATGCATGTAAGTCACATTCACGAGATTACGAAGAAAAATATTTTGTTTAGAATACTTATTTATCTGTTCCAAAATATTATTAAAAATGTTATCCAAAATTCATCTTACTCAACGAACTTGCTTGTCATTCTGCTTTTAAATCTCTATTCTATTATTTCGTTTTTTTTATTATTTGAATGAAAGGTTTTTGGCCACTCACAGATTATTGGCGACAAAAGGGTTAATTTGTATACTATGATTTATTTACTGCGATCATAAAATAAAACAGTAAACTATTAATGGGGTTCACACAAACACGGGCAGCACAAAGACAAACCCTTTACGCAAGAACCCCACAGTCTTACAAAAGACTGGTGCCCTATTGATACGTCAACGGACAATAGAGGTAAACATGGGGTCCAACCCGCCACTTACTAACTCGAAAAGGTCACAGATTATACGAAGTGTTTGTATTTTTTTGGGGACAGAATACACACTGTGATAGGAAGGAATAAATCACTGGAGCGTACACAATCCTTTTTGTGGGTTAAGGTAGTAACGCACTACGTTTTACAATTGATACAATTGATTGTTTTTTTGCAATGTTTGAAATATTTTATGCAGCTGCCTTTGATAAAAGTTTGCGTTAAATAGTAATAGCAGCTGTAGCACTTGTTTGAGGACACTAACCACTGCAAAAGTCATGCAAGTTACCATGATAAGCAAATACAGATAAATCTAATTTTATCATAGTATTATAAAGATGAAAGTTTGTAAGGATGTATGAACGTTTCCTAATCTTTCACGCAAAAACTAGTAGTCCGATTTCAATAGACTATGGCACACAGATTATTTATAAACTGGATAATACATACTATACTCAGTACCATGGTTAAAGCAACAGAAGCGAGCGGAACCGCTCGATTAAGCTAGTAGTAAAAAAAAACCTCATTGAACCATTAAACTTTAATTGTATTTATTTCTTATAGCATTGATTTGTTAAGATTTCTTATAAAAATGTCCATATTTTCAACACGAAGACTTCAAAATCTACCGTCCCACTTTGCGATGCAAATAAACCGAACATCCTCCAACGCCATCAATCATTTCACTCTGCTGGCCCATGAAATAATAATGTAAGCAATTCTTCACACTAACATTGCCTTATACCGTATCCTCTATATTACATACTACAAAAGAAACAAATAAACAAAACTGTAATAGATTATTTCTTTTAATAACATCTTTGGAAGGTGATAGAGAGGTATTTGGACGAGGTACCTCCTTGGTAAAATATACTTAATATTTTGACTGAAGTATTTTTATATGAGGCGACCATCTCAGCCGTCGGGAGTAGTAACGCATCTGCGAAAAACTTTATATGGAACCCCTGTTCTATGTGAAGTTGCTTACAAATGTCCATGAGCGGCAGTATCCACTTACCATCAGGTGGTCTGCTTGCTCGTTTGCTACTTCATATTAATAAAAATAAATAAATATGATTTCGGCATTATCAAATTCATAAATTTTAGGTATCACGTATGTACATATTATTAATGTGTTATTATACAGAAAAGCAGATGTATGTAGTTCGTTTTTGATCTTCCAATCACGCGAAGCAAAGAAAACGGCTAGTGTTTTGCTGACTTCGTCTTTAAAAATCTTTTCTCATAAAACGTATCCGATACTAAATTTCTAGGAACGTTGAGCACCTATTGAAAGGACGAATGGATTGGTGCACAATAGAAACGCTAGATTAAGACAAATACGCAGACCAGGTTATGACAAAAGCGGTTTAAAAGCTCTCGTCCATTGTTTGGAAGCTGCAAGATTCCTTGAAATTGATTTTGAAGATCTTGATGCAGTTTTCCAATTCTTTATATAGAGAAAAGAGAAGAGAATGCTTCTCACGCCAAATATAAGACTATAGAGTGAAAGGAATTATAGGAATACTCTCAACGTCATTTCGAAATTTAAAAAGTTCTACGACTTTTAAAAGCATGCGCTTTTAAAATGTTTATTAAACTTTTGACAAAACTATTTTGGTAGTGGTGTTCATTACGTAGACGACAATTTACTGTTTGTCTTTATTGCATCATAAGAATAATCTATAGACGTTATGTGGAAGTTAGATACAATTATTAGCTTTGATATATTATATTCAAGTCAATCAGTATTAACCTCTAATATACAAACACAAGTTCATCCGATTTCATTGAAAATTTATTTAAATATGAAATAAACGATAAGATGGCAAAATAAATCAATAGATTCAGTCGTATTGAAAGATATCCAGATAAATATTCAGATAGTTACGTACTGTGTATCGAAGAATTCAGACCACGTTCTATATTCAATGCAGACGAACTGAAATTTCTTGTAGCAAAAACTATTATTTTGTTTCGAATAAGCTTCTACCCGGGTACCCTTTTATGTGGAAATATTTTTAGTATGTAAATCTGTTACACAGTCCAAATAAAATAGGCTTAGATCTAACTTCTAACCTCATTCACTCAATCCATTCAAACTTTTCAAACATAACGGAATAATTAAAACTGTGGATAAAAGGTGGAAGTAGGTAATGTGGAGATGCCGCTAAAAATAGAAAAAATACTATGAGCTTACATTAATATACCTTCATTTCGCTTTGGTACAACTCGCTGACTATTTATTTCAATTTCGAAACATAACATAACATTTTTGGTATCTTGTCTCACCACTCACAAGAACCACAGTCCACTTCATTCCTGAATATTCGGACAAAATACTCGTGAAATTACCTTTCAGCACTAGATAGTATTTATACATTTTAATTTGCACATAATGAATGTTTCAACTACAAATTTTATTAGGATGCAAATTAAAAAACGGTCTGTTACTTAACTGTACTACAAGTTCACTCGGAGAAGATTATACAACTAACAATATGAACCAATTTTTCATACGAAGCGCTGGAGAACTTTTGCGAAGTGTATAAAGTTATTACATTTCAGTTTCTCGACTCCGGGATAAACAATAACGGAGAATCTATGAGAGACAAAAGTGGTCTGCTTTATATTCTAGTTTTTAAAGTAGCTAAAGTCAATAAGTTCCACATCAGCCACGCTACTTGGAATATTAAAAAGAAACACGAAAAATTTGAGCGAACAAAGATGGTAAAGTTGGTTAAGAGAAAAGTTCTTCCTTGTATACGAATATACTAAGAAATGTGAATAACTGATTACGTTTACTACGCTATGAGTGATAAAATCGGCCTAGTGCGAGTCGGACTCGCGCACATACGGTTCCGTACCATTATTATAGAAAACGGTAAAAAAATCGCCTTTATTGAACGGGAGCCCTCATTAAATATCTATTTCATTTTGATTTTAGTAATTGTTGTGATAGCGGCAACAGAAATACATCATCTTTGAAAAATTCAACTGTCTAGCTATCACTCTTCATGAGATACAGCCTGATCTCAAGCAGACGGAAAGACGGCCAGACAGACCGACGTACAGCGAAGTCTTATTAATAGTGTGGAGGAAAAGGGGAGATCTCCCGCCAGGCCATGCCACTGCCTGGGACCGCGGTCGATGTTAACTTCGGACCAT
>DWNE01001814.1:0-20658 GCA_018249875.1 Cecropterus toxeus | reverse complement strand
ACATACATACATACATACATACATACATACATACATACATACATACAACCGAAGCTAATAAAAGCGAGTTAAAAAGAGACGCTTTCTACACTCAAAGCCCCACACTAGGATTTTCTCCTGTGTCGTGGGTGACATGGACACACAAAGACGAATACACAAACACCCAGAACAGAAATCTAAACTCATCATTCAGATGCCTGTCTGACAGAGAATCGAACCCGGGACCCACTGCGCGTTAGATTGGTATGATAACCGCTCGGCCACGCGGGTCGTTAACTATTTAAAAAACATAAATTACATTCAAATATTAAAGTCCTTTGAAATAAGACAATGTAATATTCTCTAATACAGACAAATTACAAGTTCAACGGTTATTTCTAGTACCTACACACATGTTTTTTTTCAATTCATTGAACTGATTTGTTGTCAATACATTATTTTTCACCGCGCTGGTTAAGTGCGAATCGGTAGACGTTCAACACCTTTGAAAACATTTGAGAGAACTCTCAGGTGTCAAAGTTTTCCTACGCATTCATTCAATGTTAAGCGAAGATAATAGTTATTTTTTATAAGCGCATTATTTTAGAAGAATCTGTGGTGCCTTGCTGGGATTCGAACCTCAAACCCTCGAATGAGAGGCCGAATTATAACTGATCATCGCAACGTTTTACATTTCTAAGGCAGATATAACTTTGATTTGAATTACGAAAAGTTCTGCCACCTATATAACAAAATGTCTCATCCAGACTTTCATTATCTGTGTATTTTAGAGGATTCCCCTTTAACAAGACGTAATGAGAAGATATCTCGTAACCTATTGACATAACTGATAAGCGGCAAGAATAACATTTTTAAAATAAGTAAATCCCTGTTATCATTAACTCATTACTGCAGAATTATTTATATTATAAACGAGTTTTTCTCGCGGCGTCGTCTGCTGTCATGTACCAATGGTAAAAGTACCTTTGTTAATCCAGGCCATAAATTATCATTCTGTGGGTCATTACTGTTGTAAATTCGACCAAAGCAGGCAGAGCTGCGGGAATAATCTATTTTTAGTTTATTGTAAATTAATATAAAAATTTAGAATTTTTTATCACTTCAGATCCTAAAAATATCACGAAAGTAATCAATCTTACGGACGTTAAATTAATTTGATTTATATTTTCATTGCCTCAAAAAAACTATTTTTATTCAATACTTCAGCTTTGAAGTTAACTATACTACGATTACATTGATTAAAAGTGCATAATGAGCCGACCATAATACATCAAACAGAACGTGGACATTTATTATAGATTGTGCTGCAGTTTCTGTAATCAAACAGTGATCTAACCATCTCTTTGAACCATGTTTCTCGCTCAGAAATGTGAATACATTAGAATGCTCCAATATTTCAACATCTACCCATTATTACTGTTGTTCTGTTAAAAAATCGCCCATGTGCGAGTCGAACTCGTATATGAAGGGTTCGGTACAATTTATACAAAACAGCAAAAAAATACGTTGGTTGTATGGGACCCCTAACAAATGTTTATTTTGTTTTGTTTTTAGTGTTTGTTTTTATAGCAGCACCAGAAATATATCATCATGGAAATTTCAACTCTCTAGCTATCACGGTTCATGAGACACAGTCTGGTGACAGACAGACGGACAGATGGACATCCGGACAGACGGACATACGGACAACGAAGTCCTAGGTTACGTTTATACCTTTTGGGTACGAAACCCTAAAAATGATACGTTCTGATGAAGGTAAACCAGCAATAATCAAATTAAGAAATCTGTACCTACATTCAATTAGGCTGTTATACTATTACGACAATATGGGTATCAAATGAAAACTATTAAATAGACCATTTTCTAAAATATATATGAGAGAGTTCGTATCAATCATTAAATATATCGTAATTAACAAAAAAAAAAAAACATTGAAAGCAGTCAGGTCAATAAAAGATAACTAGTAACAACAATAATGGTTCATTATTGTTACTAAATTTACCTTTTATTGGCACCTTCAACGGAAATATTAAAATAAAAAGATTAAAAATTTGACTTCGTGGTTCAAATAATTATTCCAATATAGTGATCATATTAATAGGTTTTATATAAATATATTCAATTATTTATTTACAAGATCTACAATAAAGATAACGAGCTTAGTTCAGTTAGCTTGCCGTTAAGCTTGGCCGTCCAGAAATACTCCGGTTGGCGCACAATAAAAACTAAAACTGATACGCTACCAGCGTCGCACGCGCAACTAATATTAGACGACCGCGTCAAAGACGAGCTTATGGAGACCCGACTCTACACACGTACTCTACGTCTTCACATAAATTACAAGGGGTATCTTTTCTCCCATGAGGATAAGTGCCCATAAAATATGTATAGTTTGTCTTTTAAAATTATAAAGAACGATCCATTTTTATATTGCAAGCATAAATAATTATTAAATTATCTAAAAACAAATGACAACACACACAGGATTGTATACGTATACGTAAATTCTAGATAAATATTTGGACCGATTGCCATTTTAATTTTAATGGTACTTTATGATTTTAGACTCATATTATCGCTAATTGATTTATTTTAATATTTTTATGGCTCTGCTCAAATAAATAGGTACATATGTTTTTGAACAGCTGTACTACAGAAAGCACTTGATCTATGGCATCTCCTAAACCTATGAGCTTCGAGTTGGTTAGTCTGCGCGTGCGCAAGTATCGTTCAACACTATCAGTGTTACCTGTTGCAAACTGACAGATCTCTGATTAATTTCTTCTTATTTATAATTCCATCGTGTCTCAGTAATACCGTAGTGATGTGTTAGTTACTTTTGCAGTAATTTTCAGTGACTTTAGAATTACAAGCGTGAGGTGTATTAATTTCTGCGTTATGAAACTTATTGTTACTTCGTGTTTATTGTGATAGTCCATCACACATGTAGACGAATTCTGGAAGACAGGTAAGATTTACAATTTTATCCTTAGACATATTCTATTATCAAGGATTACTGGTATAGACAATTAAAGACAGAAGTGTTTTTTTGGAACCATATTGTAAGGAACTCTTATGGTTCGACTGTAGAAGATTACCACACCTTCTGCCTATTACCAGACGTTACCAATATTAGCCTGAACTACCAACATAAATGATTTCTTTTTGTAACGTATGATGGTAACGTGGATTTTATTATATTTGTTTTAACTGACTTCAAAGAATGTGGAGGTTCTTCGGAGGAATTCGGAGGTATGTGAAATAAATCTACAAAGAGAAATGCTAATCATGAATAAAAAATATATTGCCCTCAACAAATTTGGAAAACCTCAATCGATAACCTAAACGGTATTTGGATATAAATTATGCGGTTCACCGCACTATTGTTATGAGCCATACAAAAGCGATATTTTATGCCATTCGGTATTTAGTACCATTTATCATAATAATGCTTCTCATGTTGTTAACTTGCGATCATACAAAATAGTTTTTATAAATGAGTACTCCCTTTTGATACAAGGGATTGTTCAGACAAGTAAAGCAAGAAATTGCTATAGCAATAAAAAGCTGACCGCCTAATCTGGAGTAAGCATTCGGGTATTCTGTTTTTATAATAACTAATTTAATTTAACGCGTTTTATGCCTTTAAAATAAGAAAGTAATATAAATGTTACATTACTTTCTTATTATATAGTATTCATATTTTTGTAAGGGGCCATCATTAAAAAACGCCACACGAATTTCATGTTCGTCCTTGTCACTGTGAGACACATTTGTGAGACCTCCCCCCTCCATAGTGTGATGTCACATATTTTGCAATCTTAGTCAAGGAAATTTTCTAATTAGAATAGCAGTTCCAAAATTATATTTATTTATAAATAAATTAATATGCAATGAAAATAATAAAGCATATTAGTAGAATTTATGTAGTGTAAATTTCGTATTTTAATGCTCACAAAGATATTTTGAAATGTGACGTCACGAAATTTAGCTCCCCTCTCCCTGAACATCCGACGTAATTTATGGATGAACCCTAATCGTAATTTTTAACCGAATTCCAAAAAGGAGGAGGTTCTCAATTCATCTGTTTTTTTTTTACCGACTTCCAAAAAAGAGGAGGTCCTCAATTCGCCTGTATTTTTTTTTTTACGTTTGATACATCGAATGTTGTGGTTAGAGTGGACCGATTTTGAAATATTTTTTTTATTTGAAAGATGTTGCTTCCATTATGGTCCGATTTTAATGTGGTTTAGTTTTGTCAAGGGCATCCATGAGAAAAATAGGTTGGAACATAAAAGAATACGTAAAACTGTTGGTTCACAATCACGTATATTAGCCTCCTTAGTAGCAACTACCTACTCCTTAGTAGCAACTACTCCACTAGTAGCAACGTATTTGTGAGCGATTTCAGATAGAAGCAGTGGCGTAGCGAGGAGGGGGGGAAGGGCGGTCCGTCCCGGGCGGCACATTTTGAGGGGCGCCAAAAACAGATTTGGGGGGCGGCAAAAACAGATTTGGCAACCTTGTTTTGTAATTAAGTTAGATATTGTCGTTTGTTTTGGTCGTGAAGTTAGACATTGTCGTTTTTTTTTTTGGTCGTCAAAATTTGTATAATGTGTGGCGAGTTCAACTTCCGCCCCGGGCGGCATAAGCACATACGATACTGTTCAGGAGTAGCAACACATCTGTGGCCAACCTCAGGTAAGGCTTTGGGGTTGATTACAGATGTCCATGCAATTGTCCTGTACCATGACTGTATGTTTGTTCGCTACTTTTATATAAAAAAATAGCAAATATCACAGTTGTATAACCGCATATTTCAGTTAAGAATTTGAAAGGATACAAGTAACTGGAACTTAAGGGTTTTAGCCACTCACGCCGTGAAAACTAAAAAACTGTTATTATGGCATTACGTTTCCCCGTGATGATGTTGTGTTCCACGAATAGTTTTTTCGACGCAAACTTTAGCAGTAGCGAAATATACCCACAAATACTATATAAAAAGTACTTAAGGAAGTCTCTAGCCCATTTGGGGATGGATTATAACTTTCTTTAGTAGTTGGATAGCTGATAACATTAAGGACAAATAATGTTTAGTGACAAGGACTGTTAATAATGTTAATTTGTGTGGACAAATTGGGAGAATATTTCCGTTTGTTCTAGTAACTATCATCGTAAGTGTCAAATCTGAACATTTGCCTCTACACAGCTTGGTTGTTGTCAGGTATATTTTAACTGATAGAATCAAAATTAATCCAACGATTTCTTTGTTAAAACTTTACATAGAAGTATGTAGATTCGATTCAATTGCAAATGTAAAAAACTGGAAGGGGACGAATTTGTTCATAATAACAATACTGATATTAAATAAAGCTTCTAGTTTTACCAATTAACTATTATTTGCAACAGAGCAGTGGTGAGATGCTTTAATGTGATGAGGTGTGGTGACAAGGGGGTGAGGTGAGGAGAGGCGAGGGGAAGGAGGTGAGGTGTGGTGAGGAGAGGAGAGGAGAGGTGCGATGATTGACTTTTGGCGAAGACGTCATTATTTAAAAGAGAATTGAAAATTACTTAATCATTATTTCTTATTTTATAGTGTTATAATTAATATATATTTTACCAACATCATTTTATTATTATTGTACTTTTTGCCTTTTCTACTTAAATATTTATAAGCCGGGTTTTTTAATTTCATGTATGTACCCTATTTTAGTAATTGCGGTAACAAAAACAATAACTAGGTGCCCCATTTCTTTCTCAATAATTGTTAAGGATTTAAGGAAAAATAATAAAACAGTTATTTGCTTATTGTTTTCGTATAATTTAATATCTTTTCTGTTAGCTCACATTAATTCGTGCATTTGATAAGAATTTTTCGTTTTGGTTGCGTCAACGTCTTCACTGGTAATTAAAAATATTGTAAATCAATTTCCTAAAATATATTTACTGGGAAGGATTGCGTTGTTTAATTTTAATACAATATTTCTCATGTACACAATTTCTCCCAATTTATTTTTGTAGGAAAATGCTACAATATTGCCTACCTTACAAGATATCTAATTTTCACTTGTAACTATTATATTATAGTCTAAAGCGACTAAAAAATCGAAAATAAATACGAGGATATTGCTGAATAGAAATACCAGGTTGACAATTTGGACATGAGGGTGGTCTGATGAAATTGTTCTTGGATCAGAGAGGACACATAGGTGACCGATCAGGACCACCGCACTAGGCAATGGCGGATCCACGTTGTCAAATTGTTCTAAAATATAACCCAGAGCCATCAGTGCGTGTCCAAAGTATGGTAAATAGACCTCAATTATAGACTCCAACTCCAGCATGTGTACAACATATTGCCTCTAATCCATTCCACTTTGGAGCTTACTTTGCATCTCTTTATACTCCCCGAGTACAGACAGCATATTTGCTAGGAAGAAATAATGGCTTGGTCTGAAGTTCCGATTATGTTGTTTAAGACAGACTAAATCTTCAATGATATCGTGAGCTTCTCCAAACATTGCCACTAAATGCCCGATCATGATGAGGAAGCTGCCAGATAATTTCGGAGAACATTCATTAAAAGTGGTCCCGATGATGTAGCCAAGTAAGATAAAACTGTTGCTTACGACTGATATATAAAATTCAGCTTCGATCATAAAAGAATAATAATTTGGTCTTGATCGCTTTTATTTGTTGAAATTATTAATTTCGCTGAACATGAAGTATCACAGTTTGTATAGGCTGTAGTCTTCTGTATTCTTACAAGGTTATAATTTTTAAAACAGATCTAAAAATAGCGTATGTATGTATCCTCTACTTCTGTTAAGAATTATTAACTATTTTTTGGTGAGTAGTCAAACAGATTTTTATTTACATTGAAATTAAAGTTACTCCATGATTTTACTGTGTTTGTCATTGTGACATGGTACAGATATATAGGTAATATAAATAATAAAGAAGAATGATAGCTGCTTTCAAAGTTTTTCAGCAGACGTAAAAACTTAAAGAAATGAAAATGTATTTAAAAAATATTAAATTGATTGAATATATATTTAAAATTACAGTTATAAAATATTTTTAAAGCATCACATAATATAAAAATGTATATGTTGTCATCGTTTTTTTTATTATTAGGTAATCTGATAACTCTATGGTTTTAGGGTCTCCCAGAAGTTCTACCATTTCTTTCTAATGGAATTATATTTGTTAAAGAAAATGGACTTTAGGGATGAAATTTTAAAATAACAAGCAAAAAACTGACTCTGAACACATAGGTAAGAAAATATTTGGGGCAAACCGTTACCGAAACAACGCTCCTCTTTTTCACCTGGAGCCCATTTTAATGAAATTAGACTTGTGCAGATGGGGAGCAACTCGGATTGACAAGGGGTGGGTTTGTTTTTACATAGGAAAAGGGTAAATTCCTTGAAGAATGGAACTACTGTGATTACGTAGTCTGTTGGCATTCGGTTCAGGTGGGAATCAAATAATACGATATGAAAAAAAAATAAAAAACTATTTTTTTACATAATTCCATGTAATGGTTTAGCAAAGCAAAAAGTAAAACCAAAGGTTTGACTTTGAAAAGAAATTAGGTGTGTTTTGAATATCGGTGCACACGCGTTCGAAGCCCAGTTGACTTAGTTAAACATGTAAACTTCATGTTTAATTTACTTAAATATTTCATCATCTGGACTTTAGGTAGAAGATTGGCAATTCGTAGTTTGTTTCAGATGTCCATGGGCGGTGGTGACTTTCCATTAGGTACACGCTCGGATGCACACTTACGGACAGCATGCTCGATATCTACTTCAGTTTTATAAGAAAGGGGTAATGAACATAATATATTTTCTATTATCTTATTATTTCGAAGCCTAAATAACCGCCTTTTACGATTCTGTTACTACGACATCTATTGTATGATATTAGTCAGTACTTAAATCTTTAAAAAGTTAAATCATGTTCGTAAAGTCGGAGATCTTAACTCCAAAACTTGTGTAAAGGACGCAGAGTATATAATATCACTGGTGGCTTATATGTATTGAATACTCCATCACGTTGTACATGCTAACAAGATTGATGGTGACCGTGTTTGTCATCGACCGGAAAGTAGTACATAAAAGCTATCGCTCATAGTCACTGATGTCGCATTGTATTCTCGTCCCGTAGTTCGCTAATATTTAATTATTATATTATATTTTGAATATAAGGCATGATCGAAAAAGTTACTCAGGGACCTAATATGTACGAGGTATATATAAATATATCAAGTTAAAGAAATTAAAAATACCTGAGAGCTTAAAAATATTAACTGAAAAAGAAAAACACGTAGATACTACAGTTATAAAATATTAAAATAGGGAAAAGTTATTGGCATAATCGTAATTGTCAACCAACAGCTAATATGTACGTATTTGTAATTTGTATAAATGTCTTAGAATGAATAAACATATCGAATTAAATACCAATAAACACCCTACAACTTTAAAATATTTACTGAAAAGGAAAAAGGAATATTACAATCATGAAATATCAAAATAGCAAAACTAAATGTTACAATGCTCTGCACGCGGTGAAAAAAGTCGTTTGGCGGTTTTGTAATTTTGGTTTAATTATATATGTACATACCTATATATTGGCTGAAGTAACCGTGCTTCGCTACGTGACAAAAAATAGGTTTTAATCGCTAACCGTTGGATGTATGTAAAAAGTGATAAGAACCTTCCGAATACAAAATTTAATGTTAATCTCTTAAGTATAGGTTGTCAAATATTTGCTATTTTTATTAGCGTTTTTATTTAAAAGGCAATATGAAAGTCTGAAAACAAAAGGGTATAGTGACGTCATTTAAATACTCGCCATCTTTAAATAGCGAAAAATATCGAAATCAAAAGTAGCCAGTAGACTGACCAGTTAAATAAGCTACAGAACCACTGGTCCGATTTACATTAAATTTTGCATGGAAATTTAATGTAAATCGGACCAGTGATTTTTAAGTGATAGAGTAACACACATACAAACACCATCACATTTTATGTCTCATATTTTTTTTATCTGACTGAAGTAGCAAACGAGCATGCAGTCCACCTGATGCTAATGGTCACTGCCGCCCACCTGTAAGCAACTTCAAATAGAACATGGGTTCTATCTGAAGTCAATAACAGATGCGTTGCTACTCCCGAGGACTATGACGTCGCCTCATATAAAAGCGTGCCGCCAACCACACCCTTCCATGGAAACGCAAAAAAAATGGTTCACGCTAGAAATAGGTGTGGTGGTGGTACTTCCCCGGTCGAACTACTCTGGTTCTACCACCTCCAAAATATCTTCCAAAATATATCAAATATTTATATCACTTCGCTTGTTGAGACGAATTTAACGACACATTCTTTACAATCTGTCAAGCCGTTTGGGCTGTTGAGCTCCAAAGAAATGCATGTGTCGTACATACACTCAAGAACATTGACGTAGTGGAATAAGATTGTGAAAATGAAAAAAATATATATTCTATTCCATATTCAATTATGTATTAAATTGATGTAAATAGGCGCAATTAGTTTTCATAACTTAATTTATTTCAAATTGCTCATTAGTGAACTAAGGAAAACCTATGTACATTGTGGAGTTTATTAATTATATTAATTAGAGATAATAATAATAAACATCCAACCAATTATGATTGATTTAAAAAAATATAAAATTTAATGAATTTTAAACATCAAATTCACGTGATAATATTGTCTAACAGTTGTGCCATCACAACACGGTTTCAGAACGCGTGTTATGAAGGTAAATTTTATTCTAATCAAATTAGTTTTCACAATGTGTCAATTAAGTAAGAAAATATAATTGAACGACGTTAATTAAATTTGCTTCATAAATCTGCTGAGTCTGCGACGATCGAAGGAAATGGAGAGCCCTTATAGCGTAATTACAAACTTCCAGTGTACAGAGATGGAGTGTAGTATTATTTATGTTTTAGGAGAAATTTATTTTGTTTTGAGTAATATAGGGTGTTTTAAAATTGACGCAAGTTTTGAATTTGTCGCCATTTGTGCAACAAATTGTTGGCAACCCTAAAGAAATAACATTTCGACTCCTGACAGTTTAGGGTTAGTAAAAATGGAACTTTATACTATAGAACAACAAGTCTCCATTACCGAACAATATTTAAAAATAATGAAGCTTAGCGACTACAGTTTGTAAATTGCATACAAAATATGGACGGAATTGTGTTTTTAACGGTTTGAAAACTTCCCCAACTGTCATTTTTCAACTAATCTATCATTAGTTGAAAAATGAAACAATTAGAAAAATAATTCATGAAATAATTCAATTACTGCATGTCACATTTCCAGGTCGTGTACTCTCTCGTTTCGGTGATCAAAATTGGCCCACTAGATAATGTAATTTAAAACATTCGATTCCTTTTTATGGGATTATTTGAAATCATTGTTATTTGTTATTCCATAAATAACCCTATCCTATGCACTTTATGATTCGATAAAAAATAACAATCAAATGACTAAAAACTTTGTTTTCTATTTATATAAATCTTGCGTTAATTTTGAAATACCCTATGTAATGACGAGCTATACTACACTAAAAACTGTTGTGGGTTGTCGTATGCCATTTTTTATAACATTGAAGTAACAGACGCGCATTTTATCCACCTGATGGTAACTAGCCAAAGCCGCCAATGAACATCTGAAAGCAACTTCATACAGAACAAGAGTTCTATGTCTCTCTAAAGTCAATCACCGATGCGTCGATACTCCCTCGAAGAGTAAGATGGTCATATAAAATTGAGCCGGCAACCAATAAGATGACGTTGATCAATCAAAATATGGAGTAGCAGCGCTATCTGTATTAAATTTAATTTCTTCTTAATTAAATAACAATGTATCTTTATTAAATAACTTCTAAATTCATTAAATAACACGTTACTTTTAGGGGTATTAACGCATTCACGATCCAACTTATTGTAATATTTCCTTTTTATTTGATATAGTTGCGGTCATGCGCATCTGAGGCTATGTTACGGAGCAGTGGTGAGATGCTTGAGGTGTGGTGACAAGGTGGTGAAGTGCAGAGAAGCGAGGGGAAGGTGAGGCGTGGTGAGGAGTGTAGGGGAGAGGTGCGATGATTGACATTTGGCAGAGACGTCATTATTGAAAAGAGAGTTGGAAATAAATCATAGCTTAAAGATTTTTTTTCTAGTGTCTTATTTTATAGCGTTATAGCTACTTATTATCATATGCGGATGTGTTCTTATTTATAAATTTGCAACAATCCTTCTCAGATGTGTAAAGTCACTGTAATACCTATATTACGGCGATTTTAACGTAAACGATGTTAAAGACCGACTACATCACATACTCGTGGAACAAGGTAGTCTATACCCATCTAACTTCAATCTCGAAGTTAGCTAGCACCTTAACAGTGCAATTTCCCGACTATAACTAAATCCTCTCACGCGTCCTCGTTACAAAGGTATAAAGTGTAAGTTACGTTAGTGCAAAATATGTCCTCCGTCGCAAGCATTCAATTTTATATTCTATTTTTATAAGAAATTCTATGCATCTGAAAATGCTTGTGGAGGTATTTGTGCAGATAAGTGTTTATTCTTAGATACGAGTTAATTCTGGCTGACGGTTACCAAGCTTGTATCCTGAGAACTAAATCAAAATTATACACAGGACCGCATAAGTTATAGTAACTAAGCGCACTCTCCGATAAACTTTGGGCCAACAGTACGTAAATTGCGAGATTTCGTATCTATTTGAATTTGAAGCTAGTCATTAGGCCATTATCTTTTGCATCAGACTGAAGTAGCAAATGGGCATGCAGATTACTTGAATGTAATTAATCACTGCACCCCATGGACGTTTGTAATCAACTCTACACAGAACAGGAGTTCTGGTCTATTTTCTGGTGGTACCTCCTCATTCAAACCATACTATTACTGGTACATCTATTTTTGAAATACATGAGAATTTACATGATAAAATGTATACATTATTATGACGTAAATAGAATCAATGTTCGTCCAATTTTTATTTCCAATACGCATAATAAAAGCGGACGGCCAAAATCTTTCTTGTCTATATTTTACAAAAACTTGACCACATGTTTCTTAATTCGTTAGACTTTCAGACGTAGTACCTAATTGAAGTGAAAGTCTTAGCAGTTCAAAAAGGAACTATATCTGGCTTCCTATTGTTTTGCCAACCTTGGCGACATTAGATTTTCTTGTTACCCGTACTATTGTTTTTGCCAACGAGTTCTCAAGTATTTTGCCCTATTTGTTTTCACTGTCATGGACACTGTGTAGTTCAGTAGACAGTTATTAGCATGTGTCACTATAATGTGTCATATTCTGCCTCACATAAGGTTCTTTATGTGTCTCGTTGTCTTGTTATGATGGGCAGACGGTAAAGAAAGCATTCAAAAATGCGCTGACGTTCTTAAAGCTTTTAGGTGTTACCATATTTATACATGGAAAATATAGTTCTTGTATTATAAAAACGTACATGATACTACCAGGGCTGGACAGACGTTGTCCTGTCATAAAAATATCTCGATAGCAATGCCTCCTATTCAGTTCCAAAGCAATACGAGTAGGACGATCTTTAAAGATTAAACCAAAAATACACCCTTACAAAACATTATCGATATCCTTGAGCGGTTTTGGAGATTAGCATCTACGAATAAAGTTGTTATGTGTATATACATTAACGTTTTAACGAGTACAGTCATAGTCGATTTTCAATGTAAAGAAAAGGTACATGGGCAATATGGGAATTCAATAGGTACCATATAATGCACATTTAAGTTTAAGGATTAGGATCTCTTTTGGGGTAGAATTTTCAAAAGCGATGAAATACTTTAATTATTTGTAAAGTCAAATACAAATTTTCATGGCCCTTGTTTGAAAATATACGGATTTCAAATAAACTTACATTTGTTATGTCTCTCTCTTACCCGTTTATTTTTCAACAACGTTGAAATAGATCTCAAACAAATTTTATGTTAACCCCTCTAGAGATATCATACCAAAATATACCCAGATGGGGGTGTTTACACCATAAAAGCTAGTGTTCAAATTTCATGCTCTTATCTTAAATGTTTTGGCTCTGTAAAGTATAAGAAGGAAAGTAAGATGACTTATTACAACTATCTGGGGGTTTGAAACTTGAATGTTGGCCTCAACTCATTTGTGTCTCTAATGGGCACAACCCTTCAGCGAGGTGATCTTGAAAAAACACGTTGTTGGATTAATATAGTACATGAATAGTATTTATTTATTTTACTTATTTATTTATCATTTAACAAATATGTAACAATTTTAATATAATATCATTACGGAAACTATAGATGTTTGTAATAAAATATATATATGTATATATAATGCTATTAATTATGGGTATAGTTAAAGTTGCTAAAAAAGAAGTGGCTACATGATTAAGGTGTTCAAAAAGTTTGATTTTAATTTTTCCTTAATGTTCATTTCTTAATTTCATCTCGTAGTTCAGTAGGTAATGAATTGATTATCTGAGGAACCAGGTAAGTTGTTGTACGCTTGCCATATTTATTGCTCGCTTGCGGTATGTACAGCTGTTGGCGAGTGACTGCCCGCGTTCATATAGGATGTTTTATTACTTCCCAGGAATTATCTTAAAAAAGTTTTCTTTCAAAATTATAAATTTTAACTGAGAGCTTACCGGTAATATTTGAGATTTATTTAATAGTTCACTGTCATTGTCTTAAAACTGTTGTCTACAATTAATAAGTCTTAAGATTCTTTTTGCAGCTGAAATATTTAACATGTGGGTTATAACGTTTTAAATCATGTAGACATCGAGTGCTTACCGATATTAGTGTGATGTGTAGTTAATGATTAGGATTAACTTCGCGTAATCTTGTCCTTTTAATCTTGGAAATGTTCATGAATGTTGACAATCAATCGCCTTGTAAGAAATGATTGATAAAACTACATACTAGTAATGCTACATGCATTACTTTGCAAGGTTTTAGAGGAATAAAACGCGATATATCTTACTAGTATGTATGTACGGTTGTTATTCTTCAACGCAAAACATACTGGTCGGATTTCGCAGAATTTTGACATACATATAGTTTATGACCTGGATTAACACAAGAGTACTCATCATCGTGGTCAACGTGACCGAAGCAGGCAGACCTGCAGGAATAAGCAAGTATTTATAAACTAGTGCATACAGATAAATCAGTTTCATACTACTGCGTTTAAGTTTTATTACATTATCCTTCATTAGAATTCTAACTCATGTTCGTTTGTTTGAGCTGTAGAAATACAGGCGTCCAGAAAGTTTTGTAAACTTATGTGGACAAAGTACAGTTACACACGAACAAAGTTTAATTTGATGAAATTAAATTAACAGTCATATATGAAGAACAAATTTATATCACTTGCAGTTTAAACGAATAAAATGAAAAATTATTATTATTATAAGATTAGGATTATTATTATAAGATTAGGATTATTATAATAAGATTAGGTGGGTAAAATGAACTTTTGTTGTTACATTAGCCAGCAAAGCGCGGGTTTACTTTTAAGCTGTGAGGCCGCTGTAAACAGCTCCGCGATGTTAGGTGATCAAGTGGTTGTTGACATTGACTGGCGTGGAGGCATGATCGGTCGATAATTGGCAGTTTGTCAAGTTTATGCTGCCCTTGCACATATGCTCCACATCACCCGATGACATGGCCGTCAGACAATAAAGAAACGTTTTGCCCATGAGTTCAAGATTTTTTGATTGCAAAAATGTACAATACAACTTCCTACGCGTAAACTATATTGAACTCCAATCTATGTCACCATCCCCTTAGGAGTGAAATGTTAAAAATCCTGTCTTGGTGGGTGAGTGTTATAACTTTGATGTTAAATATAAGGAAGTGAATGTGGATGCAGTCCACCTAATCGTAACTGGTTACTGCCTCCCATGGATATCTGTACGTAACGTAACGCAACAGCTGCTGCACGGAAGAAACTGAGGTGGCGATGGTACCTCCTCAGCTGAATCGTCCTTGTTCTACCTTGTGAAAACATGAATCTATTGTCTAAATTTCATGATTCTAGCTTTACTTTAGACTCTACTATGATTAGTCAGAAGTGATATTCTCTTCGCGTTTATATATAGTTATGTCTTAACGTTAACGAGACTCAACAAGAAGCCGTGTCCAAAATGATTTTATTGAGCGAACAAATTAGCAGTAGTCAGCAGGAGTGTTGACCTTAACTGAAAGGACTTCCTTTCTTTTCTGGATTTAATTGAGTGAAAAAATCCGAGGGTCCTACTACCAACATTCTTTGCTAAGTGAAATTTGTCACGTCGATGTCGGACAAACACTCAAAGGACACTCGTAAATTTCAATACTCTTAAAATGTATAGGGTCGAAACTCTTGAAAGGTCCCTTCTATAGACGTCGTCACTGAGATAAGCACGTAGGGGTTGCGATATTTTCAGTTAACACCCCCGAGGCAAGATAGCGGGCACTTTATTGGATTCGTATGCAACACAACTAGTACACGTCAACCCTCCTCTTAACAGATACACATCACATTTTGATATTTATTGCGCGCTCATAACGTATACGATTTATGTTTAGCCTTTTTGAATATGTTTCGTGAGCATTAAATGTACTGCATTTTATACTCGATTTTCAGACGTGAACATTCGCAACGATTGGTGTTATCAACAAGATCTCAGGAAGGGTAATATCTTTCGAATTACGTACGTTGAGTTCTATCACTTTTAAGCTTCTGAGTTATGAAATCACGAAATTAAAATGCATTTAATGAGAATCTTTCCGATCTTTATACTTTAGAATGGTTCAAAACTTATAAATACCTTACAAGTGTAGGGTGAATTTCTTAAGATACGATGCTGTACGAGAAAAGACAGATCTCTTCTTTTCCCGTCATGCGTTATACATGACTCACATCAGGATAAATTTACCCGAGTCTCAAGCTTTTTTAATTACCTTCGGACAATCCAGTCGCTATGTATTATTCATGAGGGAGCGTTTTTGTTTCAGCGTGTTCTTATAACATACGGGTACTCCGTATGTTATAAGCATAAATTATTTTTTACAGGAGTTATTTTTAGGTAATACCGTCATTTATTCATTTATAAAAAATTGGCTGCCAGTATTAAAAGAATGAAGAAAGTAATATATTTAATTACGCGAACTATTTTGCAAACGAAAGCTAGGAGATAACTTATTAACATCTAACGTGCAATTAGCAATCCGGTGCTAATTGAATGCTTCATTTATTTTTATATTTTCTATTCGTTGCTAATGATGTATTGACTACACTACACGTGTGTGTATAGACGAGACGTGAATCAGTGAACAATAAAAAAACTCTTAAACAGTGAACAATAATTACCCCAAATTAGGATTTTATCCTATATCGTTGGTTCCATAGACACCCATAGACGAATACACAAACACCCAGGCCCAGCACAGAAATCTAAATTTATTCAGATATCTGTCCGACCGGGGATCAAACTCGGAACTTTGCGTTTCAGACCGTATGGTGACCACTCCGCCACGCGGGTCGCCCAAGCATGAAAGCATTTTAATTAACTAAACTATAACAAGTAATATATCTACTGATATACATAATATCTACTAAAGTACTAGAAGCTGAAAAGATGAAAATCCGACGTGAAGCAGTAAATAAAGGCACCTTAACTAATCTCAACAACAAACAACGTAAACATCGTTATGCGCGTAGCAAGCATACTTCCATGTACACTCGTATTTGGAAGTTATGCGACAACAGTTTGCGCTTCTGATGGAAAATCATAGCTCCTGCCTTCCCATTTGTCTGGATATGTCATGTTTGTGTTTATTCTACCTATCACAGTTACGATACAGTTTCCGGTTCGCTTTAATATGAGGTGACCATCTTAGTCGTTTGGACTAGTAACGCATCAGTGATTACCTTTAGATAAGCTCTTGTTAACTCCTGTGCTGAAAGTTGTTGATAGACGGGCGAGCCCACGGGCGGTAGTGACCATTTACCACCAGGTGGACTGGATGTTCGTTTGCTACTTCTTCGACATTTTACCTTATTTATACATTTTAATGAATATCCGATAGTTGTATGTATATCCAATTGTATAGCCATATATGTTACATGTAAATATACGGGTACAAACTCGAATGGATTGTGATACGGATGAGTATGAGTTTCTCTCTTGGATATGCCGACCACATTGCTCCAATGATTTATATAGAAAATTTTGCTTTCGATACAGATGCGCTCGTTAAAAAAAATAAACTAGAAGAAGACTTTCGTCATTGCTTTATGATTTAATAGTATGCGATTATGAAAAATAATAACAGCGGTCGTGCATAAAATACGTACTGAGATAGTATTTCAATATACCGAAGAATTTCATTAATATAGCAGATATAGACAGAGAACATGGGGAAGAAAAGTATCCATCTGAAATATATGTTAACCGTCACTCAATCTGAGAAGGTGTAGTGGTAGGCAGGGTGAGAATTTTTGTATGAAAATGTTGACAATGTCTGCTCTATATTTCCATATATTCAATCTCTTGCTATATATTGGCTTAATACAAGTTTATTACCTTTACCCAAGAGAACAATTATTGACATGTTCGCCTATAGGAATATTGCAATGTATATTGCATGTTTACGTTTCGAAGGGCCGAAATTAAAAAAATATTTATACTTTTGAGGAAACATACATGCGAAAACTATAATCATATAAATGTGTATATGTATCGCATGAACACATATTATCGGTAATCTGGCCAGACGGATGGTACGAGTATCAATACGCGACAAGATTTCTAAAGCGCTTTGAGTTCTACTCGTATATATCAACGTATTTGACTAAAAGTTGCTCCTCAACTAAAGCTCGAGAACCTAATAATATATCATAAATTTTGGCAGGTAAATTTGACATACGTAAAAATGCAATTTGAAATGCAAAGATTGAGTAGCGTTTGCAAGGCCTGGGTGCGAGCTGTAATCTTGTAAACAACATTTTTAAATAAATAAAGTACACAGGGCTACATAGTTTGGACGTGAATGTTTCCGGAGAAAAGGAATCTTCGTTATTGTTTGCTTTAAATGATCACTTGATTTTCATAATATCAGATATTAAAATAAACTCGATTACTCTAGTAATCGAGGTGATAAAAGGAGTTTAGTTCAAATGGAGAAATACTCGTACTACCGCCATATCTGTTTCTTGCGTGAAGCAGTACATTGGAAGACGTGATTGCCGGCTAATTTTAAAATGATCGTTTTATATGAAGCGATCATTTCAGTACTTAGCAGTAGCAACGCATTTGCGACTTCAAATAGTATCCCTGTCTCCCTGTCTCACATGAAATTGCATACTTATAAAAAATCTGACAAAGATTGGTAGATTAATCTAACCATTAACGTCAAAAAAGACATTATTTCATAATGAAAAGTCCCTACTTTAAAAAATATAATTGATATTTGGGTAACTAACAAGAAAGGTTGTCAATGATCCAAGTTTGATACTCTGTTTACAAACAAGGTTGTTAAAGGTTTAAGTACAAGTACCTATCGCAAAATTTAACTAACAAGGAAACTTCTGTACTAGATATATTATTTACCTTTGGAACGGAATTTCGCTATGATAGGAACGAGGTTGTACGAGGAACTGGCGGGTATAGCGCTTAATCTCGGCACTCGTAGAGTCGAAGTGATATCGCATATTAAACATATTTGTTACGTGAGATATTTGATAACGTATTATAACTATAAAATAAGACACTAGAAAAATATTCTTTAAGCAATGATTTATTCCCAATTCTCTTTTTAATAATGACGTCTCCGCCAAATGTCAATCATCATACCTCCTCATCCTCTCCTCATTACACCTCACTCCCTTGTCAACACACCTCATCACATTAATGGATCTCACCACTGCTCCGTTACAGTATATAATCTAAAATTATTGAAATATATACTATATCTGTACATCATTACGAAATATCTCTGCATCTACTCTTCACATACATTTTGATCCTATTTTTTTGCACCGTCTTTGATTATTCTACACTTTCTTAAGATTAACTGGCAGAAAATGTTATTAAGTATTAAGTCCGCCTTTTATCCATTAAACTTATTTACGGTCAGTAAAGTACAAATAATTAAATAAATAAATAATAGAACGAGAAAGAAACTTTAAATTGATTCCTTTAAAATGTTTTGTTTAAATTGTCAAAAATTCTGTTCCTCAAGATGTGTTCATTTCAGATAGAAAACTTGTGCAAAAGTACTAAGACAGAACTACCTACCTATCATCCCAGATACCCATCTATCATCTCAAACACATAGGTTTTACCTATTAGAGGTTATTGTCTATAGCCAGTGCATTGGGGATGCGTGTTGGTGACTGCTGTGGGTTATTATGTTATTCTTTATACCCATCTTTTATCTTAGGCTTTCGACTTTTATGACACCTACGAAAAAGATGGAGTGTTATATTGAAGATTAATACTACACGGCGCACTTGTGTGAAACTTTTCTTATTTTTTTTTATAAATATTAATGAACATGTTATTCCTAAAGATATTGTTTCTAAAGCTGAATCAGCTCATCCAAACTAGACAAAAGAATTGCACTCGTATAAAAATTCCAACGTATTCAGATAGGATTTCTACATAATTTTACATAACGTAACATTGCCATTAGCAGAAGTAAGCACTTAGTTTCAGGTAGGCTGCATGCTCAGTCGTACAGAATAAAACAAATATAATACAGACAATCACATAGACACTTCTATCGTAGCAAGGCTACGCACTAGTCTACGACATTTAACAAGGTAAGAATTTCTCGAAGAATTCTTACGTGTGATTAATGCTAGCTAGACGAAGGGGATATTTCACATTTTTACTTTGATTTATGAAATTGTTGTGCAAAAAATGCTATAAACGCTCAATGTAAAGAATAAAACTAAGTTTGATGATAGTGGCACAGGTTGTCCACACTGGTGACTGATGATACTGCTTTTTTACCAACAAAAGTTCCCAGACTCTCGTAAGGTTACAGATATCCATATGCTGAAATTAGCTATTTGCCTAACATATTATTTGTGTGAAAAAATAAATTATTTACCTTATTTATCACTGTTGATAAATAAGGTAAATAATTTTAAGCGAGTTTCATAAACACCAAGATGATGACGGTTTATTTGGTTACGAAGGTTTTAGACGACACAACTAACTATGGCGAAAAGTAACAAAGGTTGTTTAATATTTTCAATAAATAACGAACAGCTGAAATCGAAAATTAATTATTTATTTGTAATTTAAAACAATTTTAAATCAGACGTCGTTTTTTAAATCAGACTGATCACGCGTCCCTTTTTTAAATCAGACGTCGGCAGTCGTTAGCAGCCGTTTTTTGTTTTTATTATCATATAATTTATTTAACCTTTCATAAGCTTTCGTCAAAATAGTATTATTATTAAAGTGCTTTAGTGTGTGTAGGTAATAGTCGTCTATGTATGTTTAGAATGGTCTACTTACTAGCTCGAATTTTATATTTGAGACGCCATTTGATTATAATACGGACATAAGTTAAACT
>DWNE01001813.1:0-20660 GCA_018249875.1 Cecropterus toxeus | reverse complement strand
CCAGACCCAGAACAGAAATCTAAACTTATCATTCATATTTCTGTCTGGCCGGGAATCGAATCCGGGACCCACTGCGCATCAGACCGGTATGGTGACCGCTTTGCCACGCGGGTCGTCAAACCCAACTTTGCCTAATAAATATCATAATCTATGAAACCCAACTTTGCCTAATATTCCCATACCTCTACTAAATAACGCCCTTAGTAATTAAACCCGATAATAGGTAGCACCTTTGTGTACTATCAACAAACATTAGCGCAGTACTAATTACGTGGCGCTCGTATAATAATTAACTCTGATTACTTTTGAGTGTTTGTTCAGGGTGTATGGAATTATCTTTCACGAGCAGTGAAACGGCTGCCTGTCCATAGCTTAGAGCGAGGCGACAAGCTTAATTAATAGTCTTAGGAAATATATGAAAAACATTGGTAGTGCCTACAAAATTTGAGGATTGCCCTCGATTTCTCTGGGATCCCTTCACCAGATCCTCACTTGGTGGAAATGGGACCCTCAGAAGTAAACCCTTTATATAAAAAAAAAAATTGAAAATCGGTCCAGAAACGGCAGAGAAATCGGTGAACGTACATAAAAAAATACATACAGTCGAACGTATAACCTTCTCCATTTCGAAGTCGGTTAAAAATAGTAAAACAAAAACACGTCTGCGTAAATCGAATTTTTGTTCATAATGATATAGTATCTAGTTGACCGAGCTTCGCCCGGTTTTTTTCTTTTTCTAGCATCACAAAGCTCTATCTATCGAGTAGAAAGACTTTTTTACTTTTTTACCCAGAGTTACCGCCACATCTATTAAGCCAGGTAGTAGAACCAATGTAGTTCGACCGGGGAAGTTCCACCGCCACACCTATTTCTAGCGTGAAGCAGCTCCTGTGTTTCGATGGAAGGGTGTGGTTGCCGGCTCACTTTTATATGAGGCCACCATCTCAGTCCTCAGGAGTGGCAACGCATCTGTGATCGACTTCATATAGAACCCTGTTCTATATGCGGTTGCTTACAGATGTCCATGGGCGGCAGTAACCACTTACTATAAGGTGGGCTGCTTGCTCGTTTGCTACTACATATTTATAGAAAAGTTGCCGTCATCTTTGTTGTTATCTACAAAATTGTTTAGAATTGTCGCTGACGTTAATGCTACGACATGTTCAACGCGTAAGTCGCAAAAATCGCTCCGCTTATCGCGTCGCTCGTTGCCTAGTCCATTGACGTGGCCTGTAAGGAAAGGTATCGTGCGTATCGTTCTCTCTGAAACACGGAAGACACCTGACTCATATTTAGTCAGTAGCGGTAGGCTATTCAACTACCAACAGCGCAGAGCATTATTTAACTTGTCGGTGGCCTTATAGACGCTACCACGACACCAATTCTCATTTCAGCAACGTGAAGTATGATCCACCCTTTATCCAGTTGCTAAGAGATTCTAGCTCAACAGTGGAACATAAATAAACAGTACACCTCAGGACTCTTTGCAGTTCTATCCGGTTCGATGTGCCCTGTACCTTTTACCTTATAATATAATATGTGGCATTAACCTCATTTCTGATATATTCCCAGAACGATGGCATATTTTCAAGTTTCTCAATGAATGATTGCTACTTTCCATCAGATAGCCCCTCCTTATCGCTTATGAATAAAAAATATACAAATGCATGAAACGAATAAGGTCTTACTATCAGGGACTAATAAATACTACTTAACTTAATCCTAAATTCATAAGTTTTGTTGGAAGACCCTCTGTGTAACTACGTATATTATGTGAACACATTTCGAACATACATAAATGTTTCAAGCGTAGCGTTCTCAAGAGACATAAGATAAATGTTTCCAGGCAGTTCTGATCTGGCAGGAAGGAAATAGCACAGAACATTAACCCGAGATGGATTGAGAGACGATTGAGGGAATTAAGTTGTATTGGCGAATATAAAACTCAATAGAAACTTCGGAGTAAATCCATAAATGGTTCTTTCATTTTCGATTGTGATGACAGATCTAACAGTGGAAATTATAGAAAAATTTGCTTCCAAACATTGTGTTCTTAGTTTAAAATTATATGTTTACTAGCGTATTTCCGTGGCTGCACCGCATCAATCACTTTTATCATGATAATGAGTATTCTATGTGTTAATCTAGGCCATAGACAATCTGTGTGCCGAATTTCATCCAGATCCAATCAGTAGTGTTTGCGGGAATAAGCAACAACACACATACATCCTCACAAACTTAAGCATTCATAATATCTACACTAGTATTATAAAGAGGAAAGATTTGAATGTTTGTTTGTTTGAATGGAATAGACTTCGAAACTACTAGACCGATTTTAAAAATTCTATTCTATTCTATTCTATGTATAGCCAATATATCCTATGTTCATAAGAGATAATGTAGGAGTCCGCCTACATTATCTCTGATGAACATTGGCTATATTTAATGTGAGAAAAAAGGGGAACCGTCTGAACGTTTCGATAATGTAACTCGATGTTTGAAAAAACTATGCGTAGCGAAGCATGGGAATTTCAGCTAGTTACTAATATAAGATAGTATAATATAACCGTATTCTGTAAATAAATGGTTTATATTTGTATGAAGTGTAATTTCAGATCTTTGATAGAGCCGCCGGTATATTGTTGCAAATATTTGCTGCATTTTCGTTAAAGCTTTGACAAAATAAACAGGTATATAGACATGGCCAGTTTAGCCTTTTGATGTGGTCTGGAAGGAACTGAAACACAGTGTTTTTTTAACGAGCATGTTTAAATATATGAAGTACCTGCCAGGTTAATTTAGGTCGACTTTGCTCGGTACGTCTATGAAATTATGGAAGCATTCGAAAATAAATTTGATATTTTAATGGAAATGATATAAAACGTTATGAAATTCTCTTTCACCGTTTCTTTTCCATAAAAGCAACATCGTTATATTATATAAGCTACCTTCCATCCACCGTTATCATCTAATTGGTATTATTTACATTATTCTAATTCTTGTTAAGCAACAAACAAACTTTATGTTATTGTAAAATTTTTAAAAGGTGTGTGTCTTTAGATGGTCCTCTGCAGAGTGTGTCAAAGTTACGCTTTAGCGTACCCCTTTTGGATATTAACCCGCGTGGCGCAGCGGTCATCATACCGGTCTGTCACGCAGTGGGTCCCGGTTCGATTTCTATCTGGCCGGGGCCAGATAGAAATTTGAATGATGAATTTAGATTTCTGTTGTGGATCTGGGTGTTTGTGTATCTGTCTTTGTGTGTCCATGGCACCCACGACACAGGAGAAAATCCTAATTTGAGGCTATGAGTGTAGAAAGCGTTATATTTACATTAACTGAGCAAGTTTAATATTATTGTTTGTTGGTAGTGACCGTAATTGCAAATGATTGCGCATTTCTAACCAAATTACAGCACGTGTTTTCGTCATTACGCCATATTGTCAACTATATGTTTTGTTGCTATTTGCAGCTTTTGGTTTCGAAACTATGAAATTACATTAATAAATTTGTAAATGCAACATTTTATTTATAATTGGTTTTTATTTTAAGTTTTAATGAGACTTGATTTAAGTACCTGTATTAAAGACGTTTTCTCTCTATATGAGGAAGTTTGATATCACATTGTAATTTATTTCGGATGGTAATTATTCTTACTTTTATCACATAAAGATTTAAAAGTTCGTTGTAAAACTGAAAAAAAATATGACTAGTTCCGTTTAAAAAAATAATTTACGCTGAAGAGTTAGAGCGAAAAGTTAAGCTCATTGAAGATAAAAGGAAAATAACATACCCTAATCCGTTTTTGTCAGAAAGTTTTTAATCTGTTGTGTATTAGTGAGTGTGTTGCGAGCTTGTCTTCAGCGATTGACTTGACTCAAAAGAATTCAGCTCGGATAGAGCAATGTTTGCAGAAGTTTCTTTTATCCGATTGCGTCAGATGGAGGGTGACGTTTTTCTAGCGTATGTATATATGTTTGTACATCCATTTCTTTGGCACGCGCTACAGCTCAAACGGCTTGTCGGATTGTGATATAAGACATATTATTTGATACTATTTTTACGCAGTCGAGTGTTTGATTTTAAATTGTAACAAGTTTTTTTTTCAAGGTTTTTTTTTTATAAATATGAAGTAGCAAACGAGCAAGCAGCCCACCTGATGGTAAATGGTTTCTGCCGCCCATAGACATTTGTAAGCAACTTCATATAGAAGTGGGGTTCTATATGCGTTGCTCCTCCCGAGGATTGAGATGGTCGCCTGATATAAAAGTTAGCCGACAACCACACCCTTCCGTCGAAACGTAAGAACTGCTTCACTCTAGATATAGGTGTGAAGTTACTAGTTTATTGTAATACAGAAGTAGCAATGAACGAATGAATATGTAGCGCATAATATAGTAAATGGCCACTGAATGAACGTCGTAATCAACTCCAGATAAGATTACCTTAGGTTGGTAGGGAATAAGTTGGAATCCTTCAGATAAGTATGTCTCCCTTGCCACACCCTTGAGACCGGAACACAACAGTGCTTAACACTATTAGGTAGAAATAGGTGTTGCGGCGGTGAATCCGAAGTCTAACTAAGAAATTTTAGCAGCCTCATAACTTATTACTAAATATCCCAATTAAATCTCAATAAAATCATTATTACCTATTATATTTTTAGGTACACTTATGTCTGCGCTCTTTTGAAGGCGACAGAAGTATTTGCTTACTAACCCGGAAATCGACTCGACCCAACTATCGAACGTGAAACCTTTGTATGAAATAATATATATTCTTATGTGCTTCCCATAGAGTTTGTTGCATGGAATACGACTAGTAGGCAACCGTATTGTTAATGGCAGTAAAACCGGTATAGTTTGTAAACAAAATAAAATTCTAACTAGATTCACAACAACAAATGGTGCGCATGTTCTGTTTGCTGTTTTTCCAAATGAAGAGAGGAATTGAAAATGTCGAGCCGATTGGAAACCTGACATTTATTCATTCAGAACATTCGCTATAGCCTTTTTATTTATAGTATTTGCATTGATTGGTTATAGTTATAATGTTGATAAGTTTATTTCAGTAAACTACTTATTCAGCCAATGCAGTTTCATCGAGAACGTGTTATAGAAATACAAATTTGACCAAAGGAAGTCGAAGTATTTTTCTCTTAACTCATTCAAATTTTTGATTTAAAAAATATTTTAATAAATTTAAGTTTTTCTAAAATAACATTTGAATTAACCAACTGATTTGATAAACGTGTGCATTTAGTAATATTTAAAAATATTTTAACTCGATTTGACGAAGTCGCCGAGATGTCGTAGTGAGAATAGATGTAAAAAAAAAACATAAATTGGATTTATACAAGAAGTTAATTACATAAATAAAAAATCAAAATTTTTGGTTCTGTTCCAGTTTCTACGTTTCAAAATAGCTAGAATAAGCATTTGCTTAGCGAAACCGTAAAACCGAAAAGCGTATGCAAACCAAAGCTATGATTTTACCTATTCTATTTCCGCCTGCAAACATTATATGCACTCGCGATTTTACTTTGCCAATATTCTGTACCTAAATTCCGCGAAATTCCGCGTTTCCCATCTTCAAACTCCGGATATGAGGTATGTTTTATGCAAAGGTAATGATTCCGATTTCGAATTTCTTTCTCACGTACCTATCCGTTGCATAAATAAAACTCCTTAGGGATTTCAGCGAACTCTGACTCGCTATTTCATTTAATTTTGCGTAGCTGCTTGAATCGGTTTGTATTTATATTTATTATTTTGTATTAATTGTTGTAACAAATATGATATGTACTCGTTTCTCTTGAAACAAAAATACGAGTATATTTACTCTGTAGTATTGTATACTATGTAGATGACTTAGGTGAGTATCTAATAGTGAAATTCCTTAAAAATACTTAAGGTACAATTATTATCAATAATTAAAATTTATCCGGGATTTTATTATGAACTACTACACCCTACGTCTGCTAATCTTCTAATACATAACTAGGTCATTAAATCTGTATTTATAAAAGCTACTAAAAATAATTTAAATTTAATACTTAGGCAAAATTAAAGAAAAGGATAAACAGCAAAAAATCTTCATAATTGGGTTTTATAAAATGTTTATGAATATAGGGGTCCCTAAGTAAACAGCAGTGGAAATTCAATAGAGATATATAATAGACGAACATCTCCGCCCTCAGCAGTAGCACCTTTGATTAATTTCAGATAGATCCATGTTCTACATAAAGTCACTTCATAAAGGCTGTGATCATTTACCACCAGGTCTGCATTTACATGCTGGGGTTAGGGTTACAAACTAGCGTTCGTAACTTCAATTTTAAAAAAATATATATAAGAATAGGAAGCTTTTTCCTACAAATATGATATATTTTCGGAACACTCCTAAACTTAAATTTATTAGTACAGACCCCCACGACCAATTACCACCTAGTGAATTGCAAACTTACTTTAAGAATAGAAACAGATTTTTTTTCTTTTACCAATATTTCCGAAAGACCTCCAATCTTTAATTTATCTCCGTTTCCTCTTGTGTTCGCTTTGATTAATTCTACTGAACGGAAACGCCTTGGGATTACTTTATGAATTTAATTGACTTCATCGTAAAAAAACTTCGAGGACGAATGGTTTTTCCTTGTAATTTGCGCAATATCTATGAAGAAATTGTTCCGTTTATTTCATTTTTCATTTGTGACCCTAATACGATTGTAATGTTTTTGTCGTTTGACAGTTAATTTATTCTCTCATAATTAAAATTCGATTTTAGTTTCGTGAATTCCTTTTAAGTGATTATACACATGTACAACTTTCAGTTAAACAAATGTTTACTGTGCGTTAAAGTATATAGAAATGTATGTAGATCCGAATAAAAGTAGATAGATGGTTAGCTGCAAAATAAAAAAAAATGTAAAATTGTTAATATCCCTATTGTCGTCATAGTAAAAAAGTAGACCCTTCTCCCCCCTTTTTCCCCTTTTTGTAGGCGCCATTTTTAAAAATCATATAGCCTATGTCACTTTCCTCACTGATGTGTCGTAAGTCATAACGTACGACAAGATCGCTTTCCTGGATTAATACGCATTAGGTCTAAATAAGGGGACGTACGCAAACTACAGTGCCTATTTTTTGTCCAGCTTTGACCCCTCCCTAGTCTTGGTGACCATTCACAGCATATAAATAGAACCCCCCTCCCCCTCTAGTTTTCACGTAGTAAATTTATACATACGGTTATCAATCCTTTTTTGCAAACAGAAAGTCGAAAGTTTCGCGCCATATTTGAATAAGAGGAAGAAATGGAGATTTCGTACAAGATACTGACTACGTGGTGAAAACCGTAACCCTCCTCCTCCCTGTGACTAAACATAGTATTTTGAACACGCCCCTACCTCCATGAAATTGTCACGAGGCTTGGATACGTTCCCGAATTTTCTAAAATTGACAAAAGATTTAATTTCGCCCTCTTATAAAATTTAAGGGTTGGAGTACATTTCTAACTCGATTTCTTTTTATTTTCAGGTACGTAGCCGTCGCACTTTACACGGCTTTCCACTCTGCTAAAAATGGATTATTGCCGTAGATCTTTGCCTAAAGTAAGTTAATACACATCTATGGTACCCTAATTGAAATATACAAGAATGTACAATTTTGTTTTGTTTTGTTTTTATTATTATTATTTGTTCATATTGTAAATAAAAAATATTTTATCAGGTCAATGTACATATAGTCAAGTCAATATACATAAAAAACATTCAATATACTTTTAAAATTACTTTTGACGTGTATTCTTATCACTTTGTTATTTGTTTCCTCTAGCAATTATCTCATAGTCCATGTCGTAATAAGCCTAAATATTTTCAGATAGTAAAAGCTACCTACTTCAGTTAAGAGTAATATAATGACGTGATAGAGCATCTAAGTAGAACAATAAAAGCTGAAAATATGACGACGATACATGAAATTGTAAACTGAAAATGAAACCTACTAAATAGGAATGTGAGCGTACCAAATAAAATATTCAGCGAGCTTAATTTGAAAGCTTCCGGGTCACTTACTGTCGACTTACCTCTTCATTGCCTACCGGGAATGCTCGCGGAATGTATAATTGGGAAATATGTATGAAAATAAAGGAAGAACCGGTAGGATTGGACCGGTCGATACCATCTTCTCATATGACGAGGTGGCGGGGCGGTCCGTAGGTTCCGGGTTCGATCTCCGGCCAGACATAAATGTGAATGATGAGTTTAAATTTCTGTTCTGGGTCTGGGTGTTTATGTATTCGTCTTTGTGTGTCCACGGAATCCACGACACGAGTGTTTTTTTAACGTGAAGCAGTCCTGTGGTTGGTGGAAGTGAGTGAAGATTATGAGGAAAGTATGAGACAATCAGTTCTCAGGAATAACAACTGATCTTTGATCAATTTTAGAAAGAAGACCGGTTATATATCGAGTAGGTTACATGTTCATTGGGGTAGTGTGTGGTGATGACATGCTCTTTCCTTACTTAAAACATATATAAACGGAGAACAATATATAAACGGAATACTTATAATAATATTAGTGCAAATATCTTTATAAGTGGTGTAAAGTATTTTATATACAGTCAAACACCTACTTCTCCCATTTTTGTGTTCAAACATCCTGAGGAAACCTACATGTTTGAGTGTTCTCTAATATATTCTCAAAGGTGTGTAAAATACACCAATGTCCACCAGTGTAATTTTGTTAATAAAAAAAAATCACACCTTATTACTATTTTTAACAAATGCCATTATTTAAAACTGCGATGCGCAACTACTAAAACATACGAGTATTCTGAAATGACAAAAGTCCAACAATTACTAAGTATAAACTTGGAGGCTCGTTTCAAATAAAATATTTAGCGAGCTTATTTTAAAAGCTTACGGTTTACTTACTAACGGCTTATCTTGTCTTTGCGTTCAAGCTTCGTAAAGTAGACTTAATGTTATCATTGCAATTAAACAGAAAGGTATAACAAAGAAGTATATTATTTTCATTAATGAATATTAACTTCTAAAGTACTTATTTCCGTACTCGTAATAGAAGTCGTGAAAGACAACGTTCATATGGATAAAGAAATAAATGTAATTGAAAGATTGAAGCGTGTTTTGTCTTGATTATAAGGACTTATAATCAACTTCAATCTCTTGGAGTCCAAATTGACAACGGCCTCAGGTATAATCCTCTCCTAATGACGAAGTTATAAAGTTACATATTTTTAAAGTAGCAAACAACTTTCCGTCTGTAAGCAGCTGGACATCTGTAAGCAAATTCACACCCACCCAGCCACCACGCACACCCTTCCACTAAAATGCAAAAACTACAGGATAGAAATAGGTGTAAGGGTGGTACTTCTCCGGCCGTACTACACTCTTTCTATCTCGTACGTAGTACAAGTCGTGCAGTTCAACCTTACATGTGAGACATTCTTTAGAATACTACAATGCTGCAATAATGGTTACATCGCGTTCTAAGTACGAAAGGTACCTATATACAATTTTATTATATATAATTTTTTTCTTATTTTCGTTAAATAATTATCGTATCGTGTCTCGATAATTTCTTTCAATGATTTCGTTTCATTTAAACAGTCCCGTACACATGCAATGAAAATTAAAAACACAATATTCGATTCGTAAATAAACTCGACTACGAACTTATAATATCATTTAATTAATGATAATATAATATCAAGTGCCTTATACAAAGGTAATAAAGGAATCATTGTCGGTGTGAACAGCGCTGAATTATTACAATGGCATCGGGTCAACTCATCACCATTAAAGAGATAATATGATCAGATATTAATTGCTCGGAAATGTTCAAATGGACCGACCCCTGCTATCGGTGCGCTATCAAGAATAATTCCCATTTTGTACTCACGATGAGTGAACCAATATCAATTAATAGATTTAATGAAGTTTATTTCACGTGAAACTTTATTATTTTTAATGACGAATGCTTGGTTGAGCGGTCATACCGGTCTGATAAGCAGTTGGTACCGGGTTCGATCCCCGGCTAGACAGCCACCTGAATGATGACTTTAGATTCTGTTCATGGTTTGTGTGTTTGTGTATTCGTCTTTATGTGTGTATGGTATCCGCGACCTGGAATTATGAGTGTAGAAAGCGTTTTTCAGAAGTAAAATATTAACATACAGGAAATCAACGCCAGAATGACGCAGATTCATGTTAGAAATTGGTGTGGTGAGGGTACATACGGTGTCAACTCTCGAAGCCTGTTTTGACAAAGGAAGCGTCACCTACTATGCGACTATGGGCGGCTATGACTTCTTCCATGGTAGACTACATGCTCGTTCATTAAAATTTACAATTTATATTTAAAAAAAACTGGTAATTAAGTCATCTAATGTTGTATTGAACTTCGTAACCTTCACGGCTTTAAGAGTATCATGTGAATTTTTCCTCGCTAGGCATTAAAATAAGTCTTTAGGAGTTTCTATTAATTAATCTGTCTTACACAGCTGTTGTAACGCAATTTAATTACATTATTCTGTACAAAGTTAATTTAATAATTAATACATAGGTACAGTTAAAACGTACAATTTCTAAAGGTAATAACTCACGATGAGTATAACGACCCGAATCTTGGCAAATATGCACTATTGTCGCTGTAAATTGTAAAGAAAAACATATCACACGCATTTGTCCCCTATGTTCGCTGTTGTCCTGTCTCCAAAGGGAAGTTCTGAAGGCAGTTATATAAATAAAATAGTGTAAATTAAAGGTGACAGTGTACAAGACTTGACTGTAAGTCATCATGGCTGTTACTTGGACGGTAAATTACACACAGCTGGTAAACAGATAAACAGTGTTAACCTACTTATCTTTTCATCAGAATTTTCGTTTACGTAGTAATTTTAACTGTCATTGTGTTTTCAAAACTATTTGGAATAAACGTAAAAATATAAAGGAATTCATTAAGTATCCACTTGTTATTTTTTCTTTTTAAGTGTCACTTGTCTATACATATTTTTTCCTTCGAACACTTTTTTAAGAGTAAAGTTGACTTGCTAACATAACATCAAATTTAGCCTTGAAAAGGCCACCAAGTATGTTATTATTCCACAAATTATGATACAAAATTCCTAGATGGTTTGGGTTTAAAATCTTGTAAAACCTTATATTTTTACTAGCTGTGAATCTCGGTTTCACTCGCTACTAAATAAGAAAAAAACAAACAAACAAACATAGAGTGGTGTTATATTACCTATAGCCTTCTTCAGCAAACGTACTATACAGCACAATAAAATTCACGAACTAGTAGTTCCTGAGATTAGCGCGTTCAACCAAACAAATTCTTCAGCTATATAATATCAGTATAGATAGCATTAATATAGCAAAACAGCATACATTTCTCTAGATAGTAATTGGTCACTTCCAAGCACGTCTGTCATCGTTTTCATATAGAAATGGGGTTCTACCTAAAGACGATTACGGCGTTGTCTCTACTAAGAACTAAGATTGTCCCCTTAAATGTAGGTCATCCGGGTAACCTATATTTGGTCACCTCGTATAGTTTAACTCAGAAGTGCGTACAGATTACTATTTAAATATATTGCTATACATTTAAATCTCCGTCTCACAAAACAACTTAAACTATTGTTTGATTATTGGATCCTATTTCAAGTACCGATTTAGTACAACTTCGAGTTTCGCTCTGGGATTAGACGTTTCAAATTCTGCTAATTCACAAAGCCTTCCAATATTGCCTATTAGTCGATCTGAGTCAATAACGATGGAAGCCGATTGCGATCCGCAAAGGAATTTGGCTTCAATTGAACTTCCCATTAATTTATAATTGTCAAATCTATGGTTTATTACAATTTAAAGACCGTACAAAATGGAGTCCTGATTTATTTGTACGTTAAATTATATTGATTCATTTAACTCTCATTTAATATAATTCTTTATATAAACCTTCCCCTACTAAAATTTCATAATTTTATGCTTTTGAATGTTATATTTCGTTTACTTTTTGTAATATGGACTCATTTATTCTGGAGTATATTACATTAAGTCACAAATGTAACTCAATGTAATTTACTCCAGTAACAAAAGCTTCTAAATGTCTACAATTTTCAGGATAAAATTATTTCAGACTTATTTATCGTTCGATAAACACGAATAGAATGCATATTTAAAAGTTCTATACATAACATTTTTGTTCGGAGCCTAGTCATAAAGTTTCTACATTATAAATAATATTCATTATAAAAAAAAACGTCACCCATGAACTGTTCATGTCGTCTGTAAAAATCCAATTTTAAATAAAGCCTTTAAGACACCTATTAGCCATTCTGAATTGATAACGAAAGCCGTAGCAATCAGCAAAGGAAACATTTTAGTCTGAATCGAATTTCCAATCAAATTCTGATTTTCAGTCGCTGCTCCGTTTTAACTAGGCAGCCTAGGTTGTTCAAGTTTTCAAGATGTTTTTAATGATCTTGTGTGAAAAGCAAGCGGTTTCAGATATTGCAAACATTGAATAATTATTAATAAGACTAGTCAGACAAATTATCGATACTTCTATACTAATATTATAAACAGTAGTTTGTTTGGTTGAACGCGCTAATCTCAGGAACTACTGGTTCGAATTGAAAAAATGTTTTTGTTTTGAATAGTAAATTATTAGTTTTTATTGGATTGTTCTTTAATAAACGCGAGTGAAACTGCGCGGCACAGCTAGTTCATGTTTAAAAACCTAGCTGAAGAACCCGCGCTTCGCTACGTCTCAATAATTTTAAAATAATATTTTTCTTTAAATTCTGTTCTGGGTCTGGGTGTTAATGTATTCGTCTTTGTATGTTCATGGTATCCACGTTACAGAATATCGTAATGTGGGGTATAAATGTAGAAAGCGTTAATTACGTTTTACTCGCTAACCGTTGGAGGTACATGAAAAGTAATAAGGACCTTTCGGATAAAAAAATAAATGTCAATGTCGTATATGTCGCCTAAAGGTTGCTATTTTTTAACGTTCTCTCTTTCTTAAAATTCAATGTGAGTCTGAATCCAAAGAGTGTAGTGACGTCACTACTATAGTCACCATCTTTTAATTGCTAAAAATATCGACACAGACACACCGTCTCATTTTTTATTATATTAGTATAGATATAGAAAACCTTGTATCGTAACGTAATCTAAGTAAAATATTGATAATCTTTGTAATGGAAGTAGCGAATGTGTATTCCAGCCTTAGGTAAGTATATGAGAAGGGCGAAGAATCCCATTTTTTACTAACGTTCATTCCGGGTCTCCAGCCCGAAATAGAGTTAGTTCATCGACCAAATAAGGTATATGTTTGAAGATTGTTTGAAGAATCTCATTTCTTTCCAGTAATTATAAAAAGTACATTTTCAAGAAAATTTGTACTAAATGAATGTGTTTTAATTTATTTTTATGCCAAACCGACCTAATTACCTATGACTGCAAGTTACGTAACAAATTAAGACTAATTTGTTTCAAGGTGGCGTTTAATTAGCCTTTTACTCGTTTCAGTAGAATGCTTCTTTTTTTACTATACTTAAACATATTTTCACAAGTATGTACATATGAATTAATAGTTTACTTGCCTCAAAGGGTACCCGAGGAGAGAGAGTGTTATTTTTCTAGCGTGTGTATGTATATCCATTGCTTTGGTACGGTCTACATCCCAAACGGCTTGACGGATTGTGACAAATAACATATCATTGGAATCGTTTTGGTGCAAAGTGACATTGGCCTGTTAATGGAAAAATAGAAGGGGAAGAGATACTTTCAGTTATTATGGCCTTTTGAAGTTACCTCGTCGTCAGGCGCCTTTGAAAATAGTACATACATAAATAATATTGTTATTATAAAAGCGTGTACCTACACTTCATTGATAACCTTTACCTGTAACACAAACACTTTCGCACAAAGTGGAATGTATTATATTAACAAATAATAAAAAGAAATGGGATTATATTGTTATCACAAACAGACAATGGTAATTGTATGTCACATATCAGACAATAAAATAACAGTTTATTTTAATAATATGACATTTATTTCAATACTACAAACAGACAAGTTTATCTGTATAGTTATTAGCTATCTCAGACAGAGAGTAAGTTTATGGTTTACACCCGCGTCATATCCACACGGAACTCAATGCAGTTATATGACTTGCGACGTCAGCCGCTCGATATGTGCTTGGAAAGCAGCCAGAATTAAGCCACGAGTCACTGGGAACAAGTGGAAAGGCAAGCCCGCTTATTTATGTCAAGGTTATTATAACGAACTTGATGCTTGGCTTTGACTGGCTAATTATAAGAGGTTCAACTTCAGCTGATTGTTGTCCCACTGCTGGGCACGGGTATTCTCTCGGATTGAGAGTATTAATTTATAAATGAAACGAGTCGTTACTTTTTGCGATGAATAGCCAACTAAACAGATTTTAATTCGCATAAAAAATACACAGACTAAAAAAGTTACAGATGTACAATAGAGATTGATCCGTTCTGGACAACAGGTAATCAATCCAAACACATATTTCTTATACATAATAGATGGCATAAGTGGTTGCATTTGATGTATTAAAACAACAGAGAGTTTTATTTTTTTAGCTATAGTCTAGTCTAAGTGTCGGTAAGCTTAAAATTTTAATTTGTATCTTATCATAACTTGTGTCTTGTGTCATATTTTAACTTATGATGTGTTCTATCATCATCATATCACATAACCTCCCTGATCAAAACTGTTTATGTTACCAATGATATATTCATTTCATTTTTAATTTATGTATTCTTAATACGAGACTCATATTTTTGTACGAAATTCTATAAAATTAGTTAAATATTTCCATTATTTCACCTGTGCCATCTTATTATTCAGGCTAAGAATCAGGAATTCTTCCTTTCATTTTTAAAACGAGTTGTTAAGTCTTAAAAAGTTAACAAAATGTTCCGATAAGAATTCTTGTTACCTTAAAAGTGGAAAGGATTTTCTCCGCTAAACGCTAAGAGGTTATGGAAACGTTTCTTAATTACCTTCGTTAGATTCAAAATTGAGGCAAATTCGCGAATATTTCTTAAAGACTTTGAAGATTTATTGCGCTCTTTTAAATGAGCTATTACGTCATGCTAATATTAAGTAGGTTTATTTTTATGCTAGCGCTACTGAGCCAAGTTGTTAGAACGATAAATATGCTGGATATCTCTTATGTTTTCAAAATATAAGAAACTGAAGGACAGATAATAAAAATACAAAAGTGGTCTAGTTCTGTTCGGCTCCGTTCGATCTATTGCACATACATATATATAGAAAAATATATATAGAATATACATGTTTATTTTATTTTATCAAACCACTATCAGTGTTAGGCAACCTTTCAAACCAGATTAGTTAGAAAGGTGTGAACAGGTGAGGTGACTTGACGAGACATTTCAATTTAGTACTAAGGATTGGCGAAGTATATGTGGCGGTTCAATCAGAGCTTGCCACTTATCTTGGAAAAAACAAGTACCAAACTTACCAAAATACAATCCAATGCAATTTAAACAACTTCCAAAGTAAGCCAATCGTTGAATGGACTTCGCATACTATACGATGGATATATATTATGTATTCGTAAAATTCTTACAGATTTTATCTGGGCGCACGGCAGTGCAGTTACCATCCTTTTCTAGAAGCAATTCAGGCCCTTTTCGACCCCCCCAAACGTCGTTGTGGATAAAACAAGAAACCTGAATTTTCAGTTACTCAGCAGGCATTGTATAAACACGATATATTTAAAATACGAGTTTATTCACTTACTTCATCCATGATATTAGGTAATGGGTCATCGTTTAAACATTCATCCATTTGAGAGTAAAATTCGTTACATGCGACGCACATCCCATTTCACTATGTCAAATCCATTTAGAAGCAACTACCGTTAGATTGACTAAAAGTGATCTAGTTTTATGTAGAGCTAAATTGTTCGAACAATTTTTACGACGGCTCGCGTGACGGAGCGGTCACCTTACCGGTCTGACGCGCAGTGGGTCCCAGGTTCGATTCCCGGCCAGACAGAAATATGGATGATGAGTTTAGATTTCCGTTCTGGGTCTGGGTGCTTGTGTATTCGTCTTTGTGTGTCCATAGCAACCACGACACAGGAGAAAATCCTAGTTTTGGGCCATGAGTGTAGAAAGCGAGTTTTATCGAAATATTCATTTTGTACGTAAAAATTACGGTTTTGACAAGTAACAGCAATTTTGATATTTTTGGTTTCGAATTCGATTTGTAATACTGTTGTTTGTAGTATTGTTAATAATTGTGCTGGTGTATATAATTTCTTTTGAATGCATCTCCTAGGCACGACCACTACCTAAGTCACTCGTATCATTTTACTTAGGTATAAGTATATTATCGCGTAATTCGTTCTAATAGACTTTATAGATAAGGGTATAATTTTATAGTTTCAAAAGTATCACATAGATAAGCGTATTTAGAAAGACATTTGATTTAGTTGGAGTGAAAATCAAATAAGTTTTACATTTGTTTATTTTTAATAGCTCATTCCCGTGGGTCCGTCCGTCTCATCACGTTCGAAGTATTGAGTATTTTATAATTATGTTAATCCAGGTTTGACAGGTGGTAGAACCAATGTAGTTTGACCGGGGAAGTACCACCGCCACACCTATTTCTAGCGTGAAGCAGTTATTGCTTTTCGGTAGAAGGGTGTGGTTGCCGGCTCACTTTAATATGAGGCAACCATCTCAGTCCTCGGGAGTGGCAACGCATCTGTGGTGGACTTCAGGTAGAACCCCTATTCTATATGAAGTTGCTTACCAATGTCCATGGGCGGGAGTAACCACTTACCATCAAGTGGGCTGCTTGCTCGTTTGCTATTTCATATTTAAAAAAAAAATCCTGCGTATAATCTTTTATTCTATATTTAAATAGCCTAGATTGATTCTTTAGCTCGGGCTTAATTTCAATAGCGGAGACAAATAAACAGCATTCGGTATGAATATTTATAGGTTTGAAGATCGATATCCATTAGCACCAAGGCTATGGAGCTTACAGACTTAGTGTGTCGCCAAACATAGAACTTAATTGTGTTTAAAAATTTTCACATTGAATTTGGCACGGAGGAACACTGATTCTAATTTATTTGAATTAGAATTTGCTTTAGGTTTGGGTGGCGTGGAATTAATTTATGTGTAGTCTTTTTACTATCGTACTTCGAGTATTGTAGTACTAGTTGAATAGAATTACGATTAAATTCTCTTTTTTTTATAATAACGCTTTCTACATGCATAGCTCCTCAGTAGTATTTTCTCCTGTGTCGTAGTGCCCTGAATACACACAAAAACGAATACGCAGACACCCAGACCATGGTGTTTTAAAAATTATAAAATACTATACCTAACGTTTTAGTCAGATTTCGGTATAATTATTTATTAAAGCTTTCAAGCAAGTATTCATTTAAAAGCTTCTTGAATATAAATAGGATTTTACTTACTGTTACAGTAATTTAACGTTGCAGTGGTGAAATACTTTATGGTGGTGAGGTGTGGTGACAATTGAGTGAATTGAAAATAATTGCCTGTCAGTTCACCATTTAATGAAGTCGAATTTAGGTTTACTTTCTAATTGTTGGAAATACATGAAAATTTATAAGGACCTTTCGGATAAAAAAATAATTGCCAACTGCGTAGGTATATGTCATCAAAGTATGTTATTTCTTAAAGTTCTATTTTTGTTTAAATGGAAATATGATAGTCTGAAACCAAAGAGTGTAGTGACGTCATTAAAATAGTGGCCATCTTTAAATAGTGCAAAATATCAAAATCAAAAATTAGTGTATAAGTTGACCAGGTAAATAAGCTACACCCATACAAAATGTCATGTAAATCTGAAAAATGGTTCTCGCGTGATTGAGTAACATACAGATACACAGACGCACACCATCTCATTTCATATGTTAGTATATAGATAATGAATAATAGATTATTCCTAATAACGCTTCCAAGTTTTACCACGTAAAACATTTTATTTCTTTTTTTGTTGAGCCATGAACAATAAATGCTTATCAAAAATTGTTGTAAGAGGTATTTAAGTTTCCATTCATAAATTATTCTGGCAATCTTCGCAAAAACTTAGCAAAACGTTAATTCAAACGGTTTACTTGTCAAAAGTTTCCGAGACGTGGCCATTTGAACGAGCCGGAATTTAAAAATTAATCTCGACGTAAGCCCGCGATATTTCAATTTCAAATTTCGGGAATATGAAAATTTGATTTCAAATTGGGATCCTCTTTTTATTCGCGCGAAATGAGATTCCTTTTTAAAGTCCATTGTGTGAACATAAGAAAGCAATTTTGGATATGATTATTCAAATACTGTCTTTTTGTGCGTGCGAAGGAAATTGCTTTGGCATATGAAACAAGTCAGATATTGGATTTAAAGTTTTGATAAGCATGTCGTGCAGATTTACTGTTGAATAATATATTGCTTTACAAGAGGCATGCCAACTTCGTTGTTTGTGTTACATCACATGTGATCGACTTTTGTTAGGGCACTTTTGTAATTAGATTTAGAAACAAATGTGTATCCATAGAGTTAGGTGATCACTGCATAAGTTTAAAGATACTAAGGTAATACCACATGAAGCGTCGCAGCTTAAAATTTTTAAAAGGCTGCCTACATGTGCATTATTTGAAGAGATTCAGAGCTAAGAATTTATTTATTTTATTTAAAAAAACACGCTTTCTACACTCATAGCCCCACACTAGGATTTTCTCTTGTGTCGTGGGTGCCATGAACACACAAAGACAAATACACAAACACCCAGACGCAGAACAGAAATCTAAACTCATCATTCATATTTCTGTCTGGCCGGGAATCGAACCCGGGACCCACTGCGCTACAGACCGGTATGGTGACCGCATGGCCACGCGGGTCGTCAAGATAGGGCCAGACCTAAAACCGATAACAGATAAGAAGACAAGGAAGTATTTTTATAAATATAATATCCATTACTTTTGCTCTGTTTGTAGCATAGTTTTAGTTGTTTGTAGCAGACAGGATTATGCATGAAGTGATTGAGCTTATTTTATCTTCTAACAGTAATAAATTTTAGTTTTATACCAAACTTTCCCCTCACTGGCGTGACATAAAAGATAAGTTTATTCCATGAAGACTTCATTCTGCGCCCTTTTACAACTTTTTAACGCAGCACCTACACAGAATTGACTCGAGCAGCTTCGAAACACTTCGACAGTTGTAACAGATTGATTTTATCCCATCAGACATTTCGGGAACAGGAAAGTATCAGAAACATCCATTTATATTTATTACATCAGACGTAACAATCATTTATCAGTCTGGTTGCCTTCGTTATTATTCACTACACTGTATGTTGAGCTGCCGACTTATAGTTATACTGCTATCATAGTACAATACTTTACACAGTTGTGTAATTAGACGAAATTTTAGGGGGGTCGAGAAAGGCCTGAATTGCATCGAGAAAAAGATAGTAACGACCGTGCCGCTTTTTTGTTCGACTTGGCGGGGGCACTGCTGTGCCCCCAGATTTTAAAGCTTTAGAATGTTTGTAGTGTCAGATTATCGTTAGAGCTCATGGTTAAAGCTTTTTCAAAAAAATAACACCACAATTGATCTTTGAAAATAAGTATTGCACGGATCGGTTGGAGGGGCGTGGGCGCCGCACATTTAGAAGAGGCCTATGTCCAGCAGTGGACCTCAAAAGGCTGATGGATGGGATTGCACGGACAAACAGTGTAAATATATTTTTTATTTCCTTCTACTTAATTGTAGTAGCAATTGTGCGTACAATCCAATTGATGGTAACTGGTAACTGCTGCTCATGGACCTGTGACATCAAAACAAGGGCCCGACCTGAAACCGATAACAGATGCATTCTCTCTCGAGGATGAGATGATCGCCTCATGCGTAAGTTAGCCAGTAAATTTAATAATAACGATACCTACTCGTATTATATAATAACCATATGACACCTATTTCTAACGTGAAGAAGTTCTTGCATTTCGTTGGAAGGGTGTGATTGCTGGTTCACTTATATATAAAGCGACCGTCTAACTCTTCGGGAGTTGCAACGCATCTATGATCGACTTTAGATAGAACCCCTGTTTTAAATTCAATTGCTTGCGGATGTCCATGGGCGGCGGTAACCACTGACCATCAGGTAGACTCCATGCTCGTTTGCTGCTTTAATGTGATAAAAACCTCGAAGTACTGCTAAAATAATAATAAACTATAACGTAGTTTATACATACTGCTGAACGTGTAGCTTCGTGCGCTAAGGTACTTGGGATATAAAACGGTTATTGCAGTGTGAATTTCAGCGGTCTGGCGGTAACCCGATAAGCGCTGGCTGCTGTGACGGCATATCTTGCGCTAAATTGTTTACAGCGAGGGAGTTTCATATAAAGCAGTAAACAAGGGTTTTTCTTTTATGTTTTGCTTGAAAAATCTAAATTGTATGCTTGAGGTTTTTTCAATTCTTTTGCGTTTGACGACCCTCGTGGCGGAACGGTCACCATACCGGTCTGACGCGCAGTGGGTCCCGGGTTCGATTCCCGGCCAGACAGAAATGTGAATGATGAGTTTAGA
>DWNE01001812.1:0-20662 GCA_018249875.1 Cecropterus toxeus | reverse complement strand
ACTGCATTTGGCAGTGCATGTAGATGACCGCAGTATATAAATTATTTCGCTGGAACTCCGAGCTACCTATTTTCGAGACGAATGAGGGATTAAACAAACATATGATGTCTAGTACATCCAAAGAATTTAATTGATATTGAGGTATTATGTTATAAATATATCTAAATAAATAAAACTCAAAGGTGACTGACTGACATAGTGATCTATCAACGCACAGCCCCTAAACCAATGGACGAATCGGGCTGAAATTTGGCATGCAGGTAGATGTTATGACGTAGGCATCCGGTAAGAAAGGATCTTGATCAATTCTACCCCCAAGGGGATAAAATAGGGGATGAAAGGTCAAATGAAATTTTGACAATTTTAATTCCTCTTAACGCGAGCGAAGCCGCGGGCAAAAGCTAGTTGAAACTATATAGAATATTTATATGAATATATTGATATTATTATAAAGTAATGATTGATTATACATTTTTTTATTTCTATATGAAATAATTAGCGAAAATTAACTATTAGTCCACCTAATAGGATTAAGTTCTAACAACTGGTATAGGTAAGTATGCATAACATATGCTAAATAACCCGGAGCATATCAGCACGGAGGGTTCTACCGCTTATAAATTACACTGTATTGTTAACCGACACCTCACAGCCTATGATATAACTCTACCATTAATTATTTTAATCATCATTTACGCGAGCTTACGCAACGCTTACGACCAATAAAATAATGTAGCCATTGTCTGTCTGTGAATAAAGCTTTGTTCTTTCTATTAATAAATAGTTCTCTAAACACCCATTGTAATTGTCGTGTGGATAGTTTAGTTGTATAAGTCCGAAACCTCTTATCGGATTTTGGCTAACCGATTAAATGTTATCTAAGCTGATTTATTTTGTTCTTGTGGTTATCTATCTATCAAACTATCAAACGATATTTTAATAGATTTCTAGCTTACATAACTTTCTTCTAGTCAAGTGAATTAGTTACTTGAAATGGCGTACATAATACCTAATCCCTTGTTTCTAAGCGTATGTGACAACTTAGTTAATGCACATTCGAAGGAATGTGAAATCTGACTGGATTAACCAACTGCATGTGAACCAGATGCAGACACATCACTCACTGTCACTGCAATAAGAAACAAATCAAAACAGATTATAAGTAGGTGAGTCCGAAGAAATTAACTGTAAAGAAAATGAAACTTGATTTGGTGCCTTTAAGCTTTAGATGGCAGAAATTGATTCGATAACGTAATGTACCTACGTAACCAGTGGAATATTTAAAAAAAAATAAAAAAGTAATATTAATGATTATCAGTTACTTATAAGTCCTTACGGATCTAGTTCATGTTAAAGTACAAAAATTGTTATTAATATTGATTTATTTCTTATAAAGTTTCCTATTTGCATAAATTTCAATAATAAATGCGAACCAATCACGACATCGGTACGTGGCGTAATGCTTAAAGATTTGACTGTTACCATCCTATTAGTACAGTTCAATGCGTAACGCAATTAATGTACCAAATTAACTTATAACAGAAACCACACATCGAGTGACACCCTCCTTTTATAATCTTGTTAAGAAGACACCAAACTGACTGGTTTAGTGGTAAGCATGTTATAGGAAATTTAAAACTGACATCATCAGCACAAATATTATTGATGTCACACCTTTTATGTACTCAAAGTTAGTGAAGTTGACGACCCTCGGAACGTAGCGGTCAAGATCCGGCATGCGGATTCGATTCTTGGTCAACTTGACGAATTATTAATTTTAGATTTCTGTTCTGTATTTATGTGTGTGTGTGCTTGTCTTTATGTGTGTCCGTGACAGCCATGATGCAAGAAATATTAGAGAGGAATTAAACGTATAGGTATTAACTCGGCAAACTAAAATCTTTTAAAGCATACAAGTACTTATAAGTATAGCAAGCATATAAGCATAAGTAAAATATTATACATCGAATAATTACATTTTTAGAAACAATGTGCAATTTAAATGATATATAGGTTATAATTAGCATCAAAATTTATACGATTATCTGTGGGTGCAATGATCGATACGAAAGTTAAATATTAAAGCGATATTATTCAAAATATTTAAATATTAGTTCAAAATATGAATGTCCTACTTGCACTTTACAGATTACATGATCTATTTAATACAATGTAATTACTTTAATACTTGTGGTACCTACACTACACTTGTATTACACTGTGCTTGATTCCTAATTTCAATATTATTTAATAATAATATTCCTTGTCTTTCTATTATTGCCTAAAATTTATCTTCAATATCGTAAATAAATAAAAAATGTTTGTTTCAGTCAGATAGTTATATGCTTAATAATGTCCGAGCGCCTGGTCAAATTAAATAGCCACGACGCATACTAGCTCCTCGGTTTCTAATTTACAAACGTTTGCAAAAATACTACATCGCAGCATTAAAAGAATAATAATACTCTTTTTATTTTTACATTTTACTTATTGTTGTCATACAATTACTTCAGTTAGTTTTAAAAAAGTGTACAGAATAATGGTCTATTACAATGTCTGTGCCGCGAATTAGATTGATGTTGCAAATTACGTCGAAACCGTATTCGTGCGTCATAGCTAAAAGAACTTGATTTTCCATTCTAAATTATTCATGATAATCAAAGATTGCGAGGGGAGCAGTCAGGCGTGGCGACCCGCCGACGCCACAGCGCCTCGACTCCCATATCGACACGCGTCCGATTCCGCGCATGCGTGCTAATGAAATATCGCAGGCACAGGACGCATGTGCCGTCTAGCGCCCTCGCGAGACAACGAAGCTTGCTACACACGCCGCGACTCCTCTTTACGCGTCCGTGTCGCATAACTAATTGTCCATTCGATACTGACATTGAACGGCCGGTACGCGGCGGTCGCCCGCCTCATTATAATTATTTATTTTCGTGTACCTACCGATAACGCTTCCGAGCACTCTTGGTTTCGAAACAACCCATAACGCCGCGATCAGCTGGCCCGCTCGCGTGCGGTGAACACGCAAATGGCCCTATTCTGTGATAGACGAGTGGTGCGTCAATAATTGTGGTTGCATTATGTCTTAGTGTGTGTCTAGTGTGTGATTGAGTAATTATGGATGCAGTCAAGGAGAAAATCGCAGTTCGAGATGATTTCGACGAAGAGGGCTGTAACTCTCGGCGTTGCATGCTAGACGGTAAGTACTGCGACACCAGTATCGATTAGTTGTTGGCAGCATACCGCAGACTATTCTGTCTATTGAATTGAATCTGTTGACTCAGTAAATCACCGGTAATAAAAGATGATGACGTGATTTCGTTGATGAAACGAGGTAGGTATGATAGAAGTTATTGATTTCCATCATGACGCTATTCGATTGTCCCTTGTTTACATATAGCCCGTCCAATGATCAATGCTTTGAAGTTAACATGATGTACTTTATTGCTTGGTACGAAACAGTAATTTATTGCTTGATGCATCATCGCTGAATGCAATAAAATGATCATACCTAATTCACGAAGTAAAACTACCTCGCAAGTTTCGTAAACAAAAAAATAATTTTCTATTTAAAATCATTTGTTTTAATAGCGACTATAATATTAATACACGCAAGCGCCATTAAAGTGTAAAACAGGTACAATACCAATAATATCCAATTACCTCCAAAATATGAAACTAAACTACGACCGCTCAAGCATAAGATGGGTTATCGATTGAATCAAACAGTAGTCAGCAAAAACACAAGTCAGGATCAAAAAGTGGATCGGCCGGTCGCCAGGGCTCGGAAACAGATGGTATCCCGTTTTGGCAAGCGAACCTTGGTATTGTGATCCACGGTGGCGTGCCGCGCCGTGCATTCACCCCTGCAACCCTCGATCCGACACTCACAGGCTTTTAAAATCGATAACTACCCTTGTTAAACCGGTTTACAACTTGCTTCCCTATTCTATAATCGTATAAGTTACTTCTTTTACTAACTCTAATAATAAGTAACACTTAGTTAATTGTATTGACTTAGTAAAACAAATATAGTAAAAAATATATATTTTTTTTAATTCCAAAATATGTATGTGTATTTGTAATTGTTGTAGGTGTTTTACTATAATTATTTCTATTTTTTACTATGATGGTAGATCACGTAACACATTTATACATACAAATGATCGAGACAGGCGGTTTTATCTTTTATCAAAATAATTTACATACAACACCTAGTTACATATTCATCTTAATTTTTATTGTAAATAATACGTGTAACATAAATTATTATATTTTGAGTTAACCACTGCAATATCATTTGAGAAGATTTATATTACTTACATATGAAAAACTAAAATTGGTTTCTAGTTTTTCGTATGTAAGAAACATACATGTATATTATGTATACCTACTTGTTACCTATAATTTACCACTTTTTTGTTTGGTATAAGTATAAATTATGAATTTTTAAGTACGTAAATACCAATTATAAAGTAGTCTATTTACATACTCGTCCTGGTCCTTGTATGTCTGTGATATCCAAAAATTCCACTGAGTATTGCCTTGTTAAATACATTCATCTGGTCATGTGATTGACCTCGTCAATTTTAATACCTCTGGGGTCAAACTTCGAAGGCATCATCGCCGTTGCAAAAACTTCTACCAATTCATAGTTTTAACTTTAACTTTTGCAGAAAGATACTGCTGCGCATCACCTAGATTTAATCCGTCAGTCGCCAGAAAAAAGTAAATTGATACTATTCTTAGCCGCGACCAACTTATTAGAAATTATTACCAAATTATAAAACATAGCCGCCAATCCTACAAAAATTAGACGTTAGCTATTAAGGAAATCTGCATTGGAGGTTGATTACACTACCTGTTATACATTTCAATGCCGACAACAAAAATTTTTGGTTAAATAATGTGTCGCACAACTTTTCTGCATATCCAATAATTCAAATAATTTTAGAGGACAAATTATAATTTGTGACAGTCAGTATTTTAGTGTTATTCTAACGAACAAGCCATCCATAACACAATTATTGCGTTAATTTTCTATAGCTCGTAAAAATTCCACCTTTCTATTCATTACCTCCAAAATTTGAATTCTGCCAGAGTCTGTACTTATATTTCGTGAGAGCATTGCCTAAAATTACTGAAGGACGCATAGACATATTCAGGACATCCTAGACCGTGACTGACTTCTCAGGGAACTTTGGCTGCACATCCTTTAATATTAAAACTATATATATTTTACATTCGTGTTTAACCTAACCGGCAAGTAATGACTTACACTATTATACCTAATATAAATAAATAGACAACGTTTATAAGAAGTTGGAAATCATATAAATAATCATCTCGACCTTTAGACCTTACACGTCGTTCATTTAACAAGCAATCTATCTACACAAATGAATGAATTGAAATATCTGCTTATTATCTGAGCGAGGTTTCTGAAAACATCTAAGTTTTTGCACATACAGTAAAACATCGCCGGTTCTTATACATTAATTGTGGAAACCACTGAATCGAGATTGACTGATAACCTAAAGCCTAAACTAGTTCTTGGAGAAGACCCGTGCTCAAATTTAATAATATAAATAATAGAAAAATAATAGGAATAGAAATGGGTTTAAGAAAAGATGCGCCATATGCGCTGGTACATAGTTCAATTGGAAAATGATATCTTATATATTAAGCTATAATACTGATTTATCAAGGTGCTACATTTTACGTTCAAGGGTCTTGTTTACCACACAAGACGCTTACGAGAAGCATTCTACTATTAATACTCAAAAGTACCAGTAGATCTATTTTTTCAATAGATACTGCATACTTATTTGATACTCCAATTTCCATAAAAATACAAGGAACTTCACATAACTCATTCACAATACAACGCGAACTCGTCTCGGATTACGTAAAATGTGCTAAAGCAATGCGAGTCGTCTCAGTAACATGAGAAATTATGAGCCTTGTTACCGTACTTATACTACTTGTTTTATCTAATTTGGGTCTATTACATAACCGATTGAACTATCACAATTTTACACCATCAATATAAACGACGGTACCTGTAAAGCTATTATATTAATAGTTTCTTCAATGTTCGCAAATGCAGTATGCACTTAGCGCATTGCACGCATTTAGCATTTACCTACCTATGTATCAAAAATTTGCTTTTAGTCTTGTATTTAATAAAATGGAAGATCTATGTCAGTTTAATCTATATGAAATAAAGAAATAATTTCGGATATTCACGTACAAGCTTATAAATAGCGTATTATTAAAAAGAATGAAAACATCTAAGTAGCTATGTAGTATTTATTTGTATAAACAATATGTCTCTTCCTATTCCATTCCCATCTATTCTCACAGAATAAGAGCGTTTTAGAAAACAATCCACCGCGCTGGCCAAATACGAATTGATAGGTAGACTTTACATACCTTTGGTTCTCAAAGGCTTTTTTAGAGAACTATCACGTGTGTACGTTCCTCGTGATGTTGTTCTTAAATCAATCATAAATAAAATTGATTGACGACCCGCGTGGCGGAGCGGTCATCATACCGGTCTAAAAGGCAGTGGGTCCCGGGTTCGATCCCTGGCCAAACAGAAATGTGAATGATGAATTCAGATTTCAGTTCTGGGTCTGGCTGTTTGTGTATTCGTCTTTGTGTGTGCGTGGCACCCACGACACAGGAGAAAATCCTACTGTGGGGCTATGAGTGCAGAAAGCATTTATGGTTATATTATTCAATTTCTAATGCACTCATAAATAAGAGAAATCTAATTCCTGCCCGTGACTCGAAGGTACATCCTTCGGACCCTTGATTGAAGGGACCCTCAATTATGTATCTCCTATTATATGTACCTATACTATATTATCTGGAACGAAATACACCGTGCGTTTTAACCTACGATAAAGTGTCAAGTTTCGCGGTACAGCGTGGCGCCGGCAGCGACCTCAATAATCATTTGTTACTAAAGTGATGCAATGGTGCATAACGACGCATAACGTACCAGTTCAGTGTGAATGTGATTGTTATACTGCGTGGTGTTATGCATTCAATTAAGGCTAATAAAAGCAATCAAGTGCAGAAGTTAATCGGCGGAAAAGAGTGCGATTTCCTCGTCCGAAATTTAAAGTTTTCAGCGTTTGTACGAATAATCAACATGATTGATAATGACAGGCCATAAGATGTACATTGTACAAGTACTCAATTTAACTCAAAATTAAGGTATTAAAACTAAATACGCTAAAAGATAATATATACTAAAATAGACTATAATAAGATACGCAAAATAAGTATCTGATAATGTTTGTCACATATGTATATTCTTCAGACATAATGCATTAACACGATAATATTGACAACAATAGAGACAACGTGTAATTCCCTTACCACGCCTACGTTTAATAATATAATAACAGCCTTTGAGACTACCCTAACATTAATCTCATGTGACTAATTGATTTGCCCTTCAGCTCCTTCAAATAGTCGTCATTAGTGGTTCTAATTCCCTAAATACAGTCTACAAAGTACTCAATTTCTATTTGTGTTTCAGAATCATAATATAACTCTGATTAAATTTAATGCGTATTTATATTTATGCTTTTAAGCAGAAAAATCGGCCAAGAGCGAGTCAGAGGCACATAGAATTCCATATCATTATCTGTAAAAAAGGCAAAAAAAATACGTTTGTACTATGGGTGCCCCTTTAAACATATGTCTTGTTTTGTTTTTATATTGTTGTTATAGCAGCAACAGAAATACATAATCTGTATGAATTTTTACTATCTAGCTATCATAGATCCTGGCATACATCCTGATCACAGACGAACGGACGGACGACAGACAGACTTAAGGTACGGAGCCCAAAAAAGTACAAAATGTTTGTCTATAAGTTAAAATTCTTAGATATCAAACCAACGGTCATCCTTAACCTAACCACAATCATACACTTTTATAGGTTTTGTAAAGAAACGTAAATTACGGCGAACTGTAATAATACAGGCGTAGTCAATAATTTGCTATACATACTTGATACTCTAGTAGTGCGTTGGTGCAGTAATGACAGTTTTTATCCGGTAATGATACAAGCCGGAGCCGAGGGCGAGGGCCAGAACCGGTACTGCTGCCCTTGAACTCGTGCTCCTCCAATATCCGGTTTGCGAGATATTATCATAAAGCCAGTATTAAGACGGGTTTAATTAAAAAAATAACGGAATCATCTATCATGACTCAAGTTGTTTTAATAGTAAATTAATGTTGTGTGTGTGAGATTTATTTATGTAGTGGAAAATGTAAACAAAAGATGGATCTATTCTAGTTTTTTTTTTTAAACAAGCATTCACTTCACCTTATGTTAAGTGGCCACCGCCGCCCATCGACAGCTATAATCAACCGCTGAAGATAGGCTCAGTGTGACAGATGCGTTGCTACTTAATACTTGGAGATTAAGTTTGAAAGCTGTAATAAGTATGTCTTTTTTAACGTGAGCAAAACCCTACATTACGGGTGCAACGGCGACGATATACCAGACTACCATACCCACACTTGTACCTAACGGCTAAACCCTCGCGGTATTCCTCTGGGCGATGGCGTCTGGGCTGATGTTGGAGCCAACCAAGCCTGGACAGGCAATCAAATCAATACACCTATTCGAGAACAACTTTCAACATAAAGATCTGATTATGGACCATTTGCTACCAAATGATTCCCTGGTAATTTTGACCACATTGCTCGCCGATAAATAGACCGCTTCGAAAAGTTGGTAGTGGTGAGGAAAAAGGAAAGAGACCTCACAACCAATGACCTACCAAAACCTTCACCGAACTTCCTTTTACGACAGCCCTAACGAAATCTGAAAACCGGATAAACAGGAGGAAAATAACACGCAGACGGTTACGACATTCAGCAATAAAGAAATCGATAAAGAAGAAGAATTCCGCACAGAGCTACGAATATCAATAAGGATTGCAGTCCTAGATTCAAAGAAAAATATGCAATAAATATGTCATTGGGCAGAAAACAAATTTTTTGGACTTTAATATAAAATATGAAACCTATACTAGAAAAATCTGTCTAAAAGCTTGTCATACTCATTGACCCAGAATCCGGCGACCCATTTAATGACACAATCGCCACTTGAAAACTAAAGAGAATCTGCCACACAATGTTTTGTGTAAATGGGATGATGCTACTTAAAAAATGAACTTGCATTGTAATTATAGAAGTCCTTTGGAAACAGGTCTCCTCATAGATATTCTCTATGGCCACCTGCGAATTAAGTTGATGTTTTTGTCGCATTATTGTCTACTGTTTCAGCAAAATATTTTATTTGTAATAATTTTGCAACAATTTCCAGAAATTGAAAGTTCTAGAATTGCATTTAATTTGGACCTACTGCATTAGAGGCTGATTTTAACCGACTTCCCAAAGGAAGAGAGGTTATCTATTCTACACGTATATATATATTTTTTTCTTTTTTTTTATGTATGTTCGGGCATAACTTCCCGATGCCGCTACCGACCGTCATTGTATGCGGTTAGTTTCACAGAGGGTCCCATTTTATGGAAATCGATAATTTATTTCTATATTTATTAAATTCAACTTTGGTTGGTTATATAATTATCTTAGTCAGTATGGTATCAGATTTTGTTATTTCGTATTTTAACAGGATATTTTTTTCCATAAATATATGTGATAAACCAATAAGCGGAAGTCTTCGTGTACAGTACTCATGCAAATAATTTTAAATGTTCTCGAGGCCTTGTTCTTCCTCAAATATTTTCGTGTATTTTTGTATTTGCATGCTTTTAAGTTTGCCTTCAACTTGCTCTTATTTTACAATAGGTATTTTGTGACGAAGTTATATATTTTTTTAAAGATAAAGATCTTTAAGAGATAATTGTTTTAGATAAAGTTAAAATTTTGTTGTTATTTCAAGTTGGTTATAGTTATTCAGCCGCAGTGAGTAACTTAACCATTACTTCGCTTTTTGCTCGTTTATAAGAAGCTTTTATTTCAGACATAAGTCCATACAAAAAGATGTTAGTAGACAATTGCTTAAAAACCTATGTTAGCCCTTAAATACCTTAAAAACTAAAACTGTGTGTGTGCACCATTCCAACATCTCCATAGTGGACCGTCTAACCTGTACGCAAATATACCGAGGATAGCGTTGGAGCTGCTCACGAGCCTGCTCATCATGGATGCAGCACGTTTGCGAATGATTGCGTAGAAGTCATCCACGCATGCATCCGCAAACATTGCCGATGCACTACAATGTCGTGGCATCCCCAACACCACGTTTATGAAGCCTTACCTAAATATTAACTCTATTTTGTTTCCATTTTCTATTGTGAGGCTTTTTATGTGCAACATAAAAGAATATTTTTGTGGAGTGTTCTGGTTTGATTTGAAGAAAAATAGAGAGACCCTTATATAAGACATCCCTTAGCTTTTCAGATAAGACACTAATATTTTCTGCAGCAGTTACGAGTACCTCTGTCCCAAATTCACATGTTAATTTGTAGTACTACATTTTAATTTATTTAAAATACCCTTTATTGAAAAGTGTTTTTATACAAGTTATATAAATTTTATTTCATCTTCATTCCAGGTCGGATCTCAGTAAGCTGCGTATTGACATGGGGCTGATACTGCCTCGTATCGAGGTGACAGGCCGCTACGAGGTCTCCGGACAAGTGTTGCTGTTCCCCGTGAGGTCGCAGGGTGACTTCTGGGCTGAATTTAGTAAGGAATCTGAATTGCTGTATTCAATGCCTATTTATAATTATTTATGAATTATCATCATCTTAAATTCTCTCTTACGACATTCACTGGAAAAGGATTGCTACCTTTTCAGACTAAAGCCATACGAGAAGCATTATTTATAAAATACTTAAAAGTACATTCCTGTCTTTTAAATTAAGCGTTGTTCTTATATTAGAAACGTCTAGTCTATAAGAGATGGCGTTACAAGTACGCAGAGTATCATTTTTTTCACTATATTCAGTAACACGAACAAATTAAATTTAAAACCTTGGTCACAAAATTCAGGATACGTACTCCGGGACATTTATTATGCATATGTATTAAGCAACCAGAAACAACAACATAACATCATCATTGTCATCAACGCTTGTTGATGATACTGAAATTCTTGGTGATGATGATAAAAAAGATGAAGTAGAAAAGTTATAGACGACCTAAAGTTATGTCAACTATTAAGGACTATCGGACTATCACGCTGTGAAGGATTAAAAAATATATCTTCACAAATCAATCTCAAGCTATGGACTCTTCAAACTACAAGACAATAGCAAAACAAAGAATTCTAACATCTGTTACAAATAAAAGCAAATCTCATAGTTCTCACTCATGGAAAAAACCGTCAATTTATATGCATGGCAACAACAAACGGAAGCATTCTATAATGTGAACAATAAAACAAATAAACACAATAGAATGCTTCATTGAATACCAAAGCAGAGTCGTGAGAGATGGCAAGTCAATGTTAACATAATATGTACAAATGTACATATTCCAAGGATGATAGGATTATCCTACGCACTTTTTAAGCTAGAGCTAGAAAAAAATAAAAGAGGAGATAGGATAAAAAAGTAAGATAGACATTAAATAGTTAAAGTATGCATTTGAATGTTGGTTAAGATTTTTTTCATATAACAACAAACATTTTTTTCATATAACTATTTTTAATTATCTTCCTGTCATTTCTTTTGTTCTACTCTTATATTAAAAGGTCCTGCTAATAATAAGAAGAAATTTTGGAAGAAATTATAAGAATTTCTTAAATTGATGAGACTTAATAATCCATAGGCCAGTAAACCCAAAAAAAACTCTAATTTTCGACAATGAAAAAACACATAGTTCAAAATAAAAAATATATTAGGGGTCAAAAATGAAAATCCTATTCAACAGTACAACGCTAACCTGTGTAAATGGTAAACCTATTTATAATTTTATAAATAATAAGTTATTTGTTAATATAATGTACTTGACTTTGCTTATATCACTTGCAGCGGACGTTGTAGCAATCGCGAAGATCTTCGGCAAGGAGCTAATGAGAGACGCCGTGAAGTACATGACCGCTGAGCGCATGATGGTCGACTTCAAGCTCAGGAACTCCAGGTTCAAAGTCAGGGATACTGTGAATCATGGCAGTATTATTGGTACGTTACAAAGTTATGGTCGCATTTATGTTGTCGGACGCAAAACAGTCAAAACAAACGGTTGGTTGATTTATAATTATCAATATCCGATGGGAGTTGAACAATCTGAAGTCATGAAACGATGAGCAGATGACCTATAAAGTTTTAAATTCATAAATTTTTCATATTTAATTATTGCATTGTTTTAAAGGTCGATAAATATGTTACGCTTAGCTCAAATAATAATATTAATATTTTTTACTTTTTTATTTTTATTTGTTATTCCAACCAATATTGAGCATTTACTCACAGATAACGACTATTATGGCTTACTTACATATGAGGTGACTGCCTTATTCCTCAAGAATTGCAAGGCATTCGTGATCGGCTTCATATAGATTTTTTGTTGTATCAAGTGATCTGGTGCCAGATATCAATGAGCTGCAGTAACCACATACTATTACATGAAAAATTAAACTAAAGTGAATTAAAATTTATTGTGACCTAATGTAACAACGTTCATAAATATAAACTTAATATTATTTCACTATATTACATTACTTTTACAGGGGAAGCAATGAACCAGTTCCTAAACAACAATGCAGCTGAGATAATCGATGAAATGCGACCAGCCGCCTCAGCATCCATCGCTAAGCACTTCCGAGTCTTTCTCAACTCCGCCTTCGAAAAGATCCCCATCGATGTATGGCTAAAACCGTAAACAGTGTAGTAATAAGACTGGTTGAATGAAGCATAAGCTTCAGGTACAACGAACAGTGCAAATATTTAAGAAGAAAAAACACTTTGCGTTGAAAAGAAAATGTAGTGAACAATTTTAAGCCGCGTGACACATCTGATAATACAAACTCTAATTTTTGATACACTTTCTACAGGAAATTTTAGTACATGATCCTAAAATATTTCCAAGCAAACTTCAAATGAGCTGTTAATTCTAAAAATAAAGATCTTAGCCGTCTGTAATAATCTCTTAAAATTTCTTCTATCTACCAACATAAGACAACAAAATCGGCTAAATGCATTTGGAGATTAAGTCGGACATTGAAACAGATCTTGTAAAAAAATGTAACAGAAATCCAACTTAGGAATAACAACGGTCCTAGTGCAATACCTTGTGGGATGATTGTTTGATTTGTTGGTAAGAATGTTTTCAGAAAATGATGGCTTGTGTTATTATAAGTCTAGCTAAAAAATATAAGTTCTGTACGTTCGTAAGTTACGTTGTAGCCTCAAGGCGTAAAATGAAAAAATCCGTCAGCGTTTTAGCTTTTCCACCGCCTATTTTTATATCACCTAAGATAGTTTCACTTCTCGAGAAGAAAGAAAATTAAGTGACTTCCTTGTCTCTAAATAACATGAATATTGAAAATGTTGGAATTGGAATTGGATTGGAATTGAAATATATTACAATATGTTTTCTTGGATATTTCCCAGTGATTTTTTCAACTCCGGATAATTTCCACACATATTTTGTGATCATATATTATCATGTGAAAACAAAATTTCTTTTTAATTGTAAGCTTTATTATTTATTTAGAAAGTTAATTTGTAATCTTACTTCTTATGAATTTTAGGTGCAGTGACAATATGTAGTTAAGTTCATGAAGATTGTGATGTTTACTTAATTTAATAAAATAGTTGATATAAAATGTAATTAATAAGATCGATTAAACGGTTATACACAGTACTTTTAGTATTTTTACTATTAAACAATTATGAAATAATCAACAAGGACAAGGAAAATGTAATACTTGTAGATACAACAGTCAAACAACATACTTCACTTTTACAATTAAATGTTATAATTAATTGTACATTATATGTATTTATGGTAATAAAACATATAAAATTAAAGTCGTATAAAATTTTAAGTAACTTTATTTCGACGTTGACTTAAACTATACATAAATATATAAACGTAATCTTAAAATAAATATGACATAACCTAAAATAAAATATGTATGTGATTGTCACAAAATTTCTTTTTAAGTTTAACAAAATCTTCATGATTACAAAAGTATGTCATCAGCATTCAAAGTACCAAATGCATGGTCAGCTAGAGGCTTCAAAAAGTCTCGCAGAGCGCTCTCCATTGGCGTTTGAAATTCATCGATTATTTTCTGCCAGTTGTCATTCAAAAATTTGTTTACTGTTGTGTCTGAAAATGAAACATGAAAAATTACTCTAAAATATGTAGCGCACATTCTTTTAAGTAATACAAAATTACCCTAAGACACGTTTCAGCTGTATGAAATTTCTTACTAAATGCATTAAATGATCATAATAATGGATAACGCTGCTGTAAAAGTTATCCATGTTGCAATATAAATTGTAATCTTGACTTTTTATGAAGCTAACGAGTTACCCACATACTCTGACATTCAGTTCATTAGTTCATGTTAATCTTCCTACACATTTAAAAATTATTATTGACAGGTATGTATGTAAAAGAAACTGAATATTTACATATTTGATTAATTGTAAAGGCAAATGATAATTGTTATTAATTTAGCATAAACAATAATTATCATTAGCTAAGCAATTTATTTGCTTATAAAAACTTCATAATATTTCCGAAATTGTGTAAAACTAATAGGCTCTTAATGAAGATCTATTCTCAGTACTAACTCAAAACATCCAACAGAGTCGAATTAAGTAAAAATTGAGTGTTCAGGATATAATTTTATATACTCACTCAATTCGTCGTCGTCCTCAAACAAATCCTCCAGGTCCATAGAACCATATCCAATATGGAATTTGACACTAAGGTTTTCACAACTGAGAGCATCAACTGAATTCTCCCGAGGTCGTCTTCCTAGGGCTATTGTCACTCTGGCATCGATCTCGCCTAAATCAAAAGACTTACATCTATATAAGAACACAATAGTAATGTTCCTAATTTTTACACAGATACTGTGGAAAACAGATATTATTTTAATATATAAATTTGGCCACTAAATTGGGTTTTTGCATACTTTAAATAAAATGTAAGTCACACTCGTATTTTGGGATAGAGAAACAAAAAACTACGAAGTAGATAGATAGATAGGTCAGTAAAATAATTAGAAATATCGGATACAATTTTGCTGATAATAAACAAAGACTTAAATTAAATGATAATCCTAAACCTTTGTCGAGCAAACCATAATTTTCTTCGGTGGCGGTGTTAAAGACATAGGCAAAGTGGAGCCACTTCTGTTAAACTTTTGTGAATGAAGTATTTATCTAAACATCATTAGGAAAGGTTTACTTTAATGATAAAACATTACCATATTTGGCACTGAAATGTCCTTCTCCGTCTATGGGTAACATTAACAGCTTGCCCATCAGTTTGTAGGCGCCCTTCATCCGCAGCTCCGGGATGTACAATGTCACCAACACTTCGTGTTTCTTAGAATTGACTCTAAAATTTATTAGACTCCGAAATTAATTTCAATTAATTAAGACTTTAATAAAACTATATGTTTGTTACAGCCATCTCAAATTGTTGTCAATTAAAATATCGGTAATATTTTTTTGTCCTCTGTGTATTTTTGAGTTTTATTTACTAGGTTAAAGTATTAAACTGGTCATTACCGCCCATGGACTACTATAACAAGCCCTGCATAAAACATGGGTTAAACATTACCATGCTATTTATAACTGTTTTTGGGCTGTTAAGTTTGGGTTTGAAAAGTATGAGATAATGATGCCTACCAAATTAGTTATCAATTATTATTATTATAAATGGATAGACTGTAGTGATGCTTTGTGTCAGAATTCCCTATTACTTAGATATGAAATACGATTTCTTCAAGTTTTCTACAAGTGGTGTCATAAATACACAAAGTCGGCACACCAAACATCTAGTACCTAAAAAACAAATTGCACCGTAAGAACGAAAGAAACTCAAAATTTCGGCAAATAGAATTAAATACTTGACAGTATTCCTAATAATGTCGTCCACTAATTAAAAGCATTTAGTTACATGTTTAAGTGGAAATCGAACTTAGTGTCCCTACATATCTAGTACAGTTAACTAATTCCCGCGTCATTAACTTTAGTACAAAACTCACTTGACATCTTTGACCCGCATGGAAGACGGCCCTCGTACGGTGACGTCACTGAAGGATGACGTGATAGAGACAGGTCCAGCCGTCTGCTTGATCGTCAGGGTTGGTATCAACAACGGCTCACAAGGTGGCACGCCGTATTCTGGCAACCCTGCGTATATCACAAAAATAGTAAATAATTTTGTATTACTTCATAATCACCCGAATAGGTTAGATTTTAATAAAATCGAATTAATTTATGTACGTAAGTTAACTATTTAGATTTCTGCCTACATGAGAATCGAATGCAATGTCCATGCAATGTCTAAGTTGGGTCAATTAGCTTTAATACTTTATTTCAGAATCTTTGTTATATCTTTTCTGACCTAAAATCGAAATTATATTATCGCAAAAAACGCAACTTTTTCGAGTTTTTACAGATGTATGTGTTGCATACACATACATCTGTAAAAACTGTGGACTTATATGCTTGTTTAATACCTCCGTATTGTGGAGAGTCACCTGAATTATTTTAATAAAAAATATACCTAATACTGTGTAAAGAACAAATTGACCAGGTGGTCCAACCAGTGTAGTTCGACTGGGGAGATACCACCGCCACACCTTTTTCTATGAAGCAGTGGTTGCGTTTCGGTAGAAGAATGTGATTGCCGGCTCATTTTCATACGAGTATGAAGCGAATATTTTAGATCTCGTGTTCAGTTTAGATCGGATGTAGACCGCATCTGTAATTGACTTCAGATTAAATCCCTGTTCTATATGAGGTTGCTTACAGATGTCCATGAACAGTAACCATTTACCATCAGGTGGATTGAATGTTCGATTGCTTCTTCAATGTAATAAAAAAAGTAATTTGTACCATCTTTCAGCTGAGGAATGTAAATGTTGAGTGCGTCTCGAAGACACCGCCCCATCGCCTTGTCGTCTCGGGGACATGTGAATCCTCCAACTGTTTAATTATAAATTAAAGTACAAAGTGCAAACAAGGTAAAGAAAAAATATTCCAAATTATAGACTTTGAATATACACATTATATCCTATCCTTGTCTCACTAGAAAATAGAGTAAAAAAACAATAGTAATCAAAACATGAAACTACATTTCAAAGGCGAAACTTTGATACAACGATAGCTCATGGCCTGAATGAACACGTAGGGTATTTAGCTATTTAGATATTACCGCGGTAAACACGACTCAAAAGGGTGAAAACACCGAGAAAACTAGTGTGAAATATAAAAGTATTAACTACTTTCTTAATCATTTTTTATGTAACTTATTGTTGGGTGTATTTCAGAGCAATCGTAGGTACAATTATTGATCGATTGTGTCATCACAACTTATATTTTTTGCTAATTTAAAGTTCCCGTATTTATTGTAAATGCTGTAATGAATGTATAACGTCTGTATATTTGTCTGAAACATTTATAGTGTTTAGTAACATTCAAAATAAAACTTCACACTCGGTTAATGCGGTGACCTATACTTCTCTTACTCTAAAAGGAGAGCCTTCTCCTGCAGCAAAGAAACTAATGAGTAGACTATAGACCTTTCTGTAGACCTTTCTTTAAACTGTAAATATTATTATACCTAAATATTTAAAACACTGTATTAGATATTTAAAAATACTTACAATTTATAAAACTCTTGTCGCCAAGACTATTTACATAATTGACAACAACAAACATAGACAATAATCTCAACATTTTGAAACTTTTGAGGACAAAACCAAAAAGAAATAAAAACATTTTAAAAACATCTTTTTATATAGTATATTTTATCTTATAACGTGATAATCATCAATGGTGTTATCTATAAATCATTGTTAGTGATATATCACGTCTCATTAATCTTTTTACCGATATATTTAGATTTTATAGTGATTTGGATTTCATCAAAATTGTGTTCTTTACTAAAAACTACGTACTTTTTTATAAAAACGAAGTAACAAACGAGCATGCAGCCCACATGATGGTAAGTGGTGACTACCCATACACACATCTGTTAGCAACTATATGTAGAAAAGGGGTTCTATCTGAAGTCGATCACAGAAGCGTTGCTAATCCCGAGGACTAAGGTATTCGCCTTATATGTAAGTGAGCCGTACCTATTTTTCGTTCAAAATGTAAGTCCCAATAAAAAAACAATCAAACAAAATATTGTTAAATAGAACATTAAAATCACTCATGTACAACTGTAGACGATTTCATATGGAACAGGAGATCTGAAGTTAATCACGAATGCGTCCCTGAGGAGTAAGATGGTCACCTCCTATGAAAGTAAGCCGGGAACCTCGCCCTGCTACCGACATGCAAGAACTGTTTCAGTCTCGCTATGTTACGGGTACTAATGATAACGTGTACTAGTGAGTACCCGTAACATATTAAAATGTATAAATTCCGCGATAGTACTAGTTTAAAATCATATATCAGAACCTAATTTGTTCCTCATTGCAGAAGCACTACAACCTATTTTACCTTAAGCGTTCTTCATATGTTTATGTAGGTATAGAGTTTCAATCAGTATGTACTTAAAACAGTTATACTTAATTTAATTTTCTATTTCAATCGCTTGGAAACCCACAGCGTTTCCCAATAGTTCTTATATTCAAATTTACTACTATTTTAATTACTTATAACGCAATGTCGCTTTAATTGCAAGAAATTGATTAATTAAATCAAGCGAAAAAATTGTTAAACTGCACCTTGATGCAATGTCGCTTTAATTGCGAGAAATATAGTAAATCAATCAAATGAAGCGCTGAATTTTGCTAAAGTGCACCTTGATGACGAAGCATTGCAATTGCTTGCACTTCAGTTGCCACAATCGACCCAAAACACAAACACACGAACAAATTGCAACTCTATTTATATTTGACTACAGCCGAGAGCCTAGTACCGGCTTTATGTGGTACAATGTCTGATGTACAATGTTGTAAGAGTGACGTAAGGATTGTAGGCCTCTGACCGAAGCGACACGGTGGCCTAGTTACGGTGACGAATAAACAAGTCGAGGTGTGTAATTCTTCGAGTTACAAGCAGTGGCATAGCATTTGGGTTGTTTTTAGGTCCAGAGTTCGAAATCAAGGTGACCCTCTATTTTACTGACAGGATATATATATTTTCGCAGCTTGCTGTCGCTTTAATAATAGGTTGCCCAACGCTTAAATCAACACCGGTCAAAATTAAATTCCTACATAATGGTGGCCATAGATGCGTTGTTACCTGTAAACTAACTTGAAACGCCTCATGTATACAAGTACCTATGCCCCTTTTAGTACTTTGGAAACCAGAACAGCAACGAACACTAGTATATTAGGCAGAAAGACCTTCCAAGTGCGAGTCAGACTCGCCCAGAAATGGTTCCGTAGCATTACTTATAAAAAAAACGTTTTTTATTTTATTTTCGTTTTTAGTATTTGTTGTTGTAGCGGCCACAGAAATACATCGTCTGTAAAAATTTCAACTGTCTAGCAATCACGGTTCATGAGATACAGCCTGGTGACATACATACGGACAAGCGGACAGACGGACGGACAACGAAGTCTTAATAATAGGGTTCCGTTTTTATCATTTGGGTACGGAACCCTAAAAAGGTATGGCGGTGATGCCTCCGGAATCGAACCACAAAGCATTCTCCCAAAAGTACCAGTTAAGCAATATAACCTTATTACGCAATATCTACCTGTGTAAGATTGACATTTTGCATACATTTCTTAATTTTGACATTGCATGTGAATCATCGCTCTCTTCTGCAAAGTCATGCACAAGCATTTTTAAATTACCAACAGTGATTTGAAAATCCTGTTGAAAGATATGAATTCGTCAGAAAATCGTTTCGTAACAGTACTTGTAACTTAATTAAAACTACACTTGATTTGTAATTTCAAATATATTGTAAGAATAATTTATAGGCCATTAAAATTGCTCAAATTAAAATCTAATTAAATTATTTGTAAGTATTATGCAAATGAAAATAAATGTCGAGTTAAAATGCATATATCACTTACTGAAGTACCTTATGTAAATCTATTGCTAAACGGAAACATTAAGAAATAAGTAGAAAACTGATTAAAAAGATATAATTTATTAATAAATAACATTTAATTATTACATTATACAGTCCTATATTATTATATATAAATTAATTCTAGCTGACTATCATAAATTACATGAATCAATATCTGATTAACGATAACAAACACAAAAAATGACTTTGCAAATAATTAGAACACTTATTCAATACTAAATCTATCGCATTTACAACTCATATTTCAAATTACTTTTTTACATCCGTTGATGTACAAAATAACCTATCGATATGATAATATCGATTTTATTTTGCCAACTTTATATACTTGATTTGAAATCTAATTAAAAAAAAAAAAACAAAAAATTACACTATAATAATAAAAAATAATAAA